>PVKS010000247.1:12808-31939 GCA_004027875.1 Aplodontia rufa | reverse complement strand
CCTGTCCACCCAATGAGCGTACATTGCACTCAAGGAAAGAGATGGGGACCTGTGTCCTGTCTCTGCACGTGAAGGATGGCGTGAAGGATCTTCTAGTCATTTGGACCGCATTGGAGGTTTTGCTGCAATCGCCCACTTCAAGGTCTAGAGCCCACGTGCAGTGCAGCATCTCTTTACTCAGAGCCCACGAGGAACTGGGGAGACAGAATCCCTCACTCTCAGCTGGGTGGATGTAGGTTGATAGGAGCTTTCTTGACAGCCATTGTGAAGTTGAGCAGCCTGGGCGGCGTTTGAGGACTGCAGCTCAACAGGTAAGGGATGGGCCACTGGCAAAGCTGGGGAACAACTTGGCAAAGCATTTCCAGTAGACAGGCTTTCTACCTGGCTACAGGTAAACATTGCTGGTTACACCTCTCGGTAGAGAAGGGAATGTGCAAGCCACATGTCTCCAGGGCTCTTCAGGTCTTGGTGATCCTACGAGAGTTTTTACAAATTTAATTAGAGTGTTAACATAATCTGCACGTTCTTAAATGTTCATTATGCACTACTTGAATTGTGTTAGTTGTTGTGTCTTGGCCAATTTCAGATAACTGATTTAGTTAATTAATGGTTAGATAGTTTTTTTATGTCTCTTGTACATGATTTTTGTTTTCATGTTGTTGTTAATACACTGTTATATTCTCAATGAACTGAAGGCTCAATAATTAAGAAGTCACTGACTAAAGTATGTGAGTTGTGCTAAAATAACACAATACAAAATAATGTGTAGAACATCAGTAGTGAGTTGCCTCAGTGGAAAAAATGTGCGTCTCTATGCTGCGACACGGGTGCTTCCAGCGTGGTGCCTTTCCTACAGGGTTGAAAAAGAAAAAAGTAGCAAGAACTACAAAGATTCTGAAAATTAGATGTTATTGAGCCAGCCAGGTACTCACTCTCAATTCTAAGTGTGCTGTCTGATATGAAACTGCCAAATAGTGGTGTGAAAACACCATATCAAAAAATCCTCTTTAAACTCAGTGACATCGCTACTAAACAAATTTATATTTTCCATAATAAGCACAAAATAATGCTTTCCTCCATGAATTGATGAACACTATTGCTAAAGGCAAAGGAGAGACCAAAACTACAGAAGCATCTTTCAAAGTCACTCTTCTCAGAGCCAAAAAAAAAAAAAAAAGGAATCACTGTCATTTCCAAGAAGCTTATGAAATGATCCCCAATATAACAAATAGTGTGCTTGGAGAGAAAGAAGACAAGCCGTTGGTGAAATTCCTTTATCGAATCAGACAGATGGGCATAGCACACAGCGGCACACCATGTGAAAGAGCAGTCACTCTCCCATACGCACACTCGCAGTGGGGAAAACCACTCAGGTGCTGGCCTATCATGGCACATGTATGGGGGGCTGTGCTGATGGCTTTTGCTTGTTGATCACCGGAACATCTATGCATAGGAATTAAGGTAATGACAAGTCATCCACTAAGGTAAAACTGGAAAAGGCACTTTGTGATAGACACTGATGGAACAGCAACCACGTGTACCAGAAGCAACATCATTGCCACTCGCATGGGGATGTTTTATCTGAACCCCAATCCATAGGCTGATTCACCCAAAATGGACAATTGGGAGTGCTCCATGTTCCTTCTGATCTTGATTTAATGCGGAAGGAAATATTAACCTCTGTATTCAAGCACACTACAGGTACCATTGTACATTATTTTTTTTTTACAATTTGCAATACCAGGAAGGCAGCAGCTATAAGAATGTCCTTCTATGCTTACTGCAGAATAAAGAGGTGTGCACCAAAGTTCTTTTAAAAGCAAGAAATATAGCTTAAAATATCCAAACCAATATCAAAAAAGAAGAATCAAGTGAGAAGACTTACCTACCTGATTTCAAAGCTTACAATAAATCTTCAGTAATTAAGACAGGATGATCCTGATACAAAGTTAAAAATAGAGCAGACTGGAAAGCCCACAAGTAGGCCCACACTTATTCATCAATCAAGTTTTGTAACATAATATAAAATTCATCATCAAAAGTATATAAGTTTGTAAAGAATATTTTTAGTTTACTGGCAATGCTGTGCAACACTCACCATTACCTAATTCTAGAACATTTCCAACTCTCTAAAGAGAGCCTCTAACTGTTAGCATTAATTTCTCCATTCCCTCCTAGCCTGTCCCCTGGCAATAACAAATCTAGTTTCTAGTCTCTATGGATTTGACTTCTACACATTTCATATCCATGTCATTGTATAATTTGTGGATTTGGGTATCTGATTTCTTTAAATAAGCTAATGTGTCCAAGGTTCCATGTGCTTTGGTATTTCTTTCTTGCTTTTTCATGGCTGAATAACGTTTCACCGTATGGATTTACTACGTTTTGTTAATCCATTCTTCCAGTGATGGATTGTGTCGTTTAATTTTCATGTACTTGTGAAATCTCCAAATTTCCTTTTCTAAAATTGATTTCTAATTCCATTCCATTGTAGTAACAGAAGGTACTTCTCCTGATGACAATGATTTAAATCTATTGCAATTAGCTTTACGGCCTAACAAATGGTTTATCTGGAAAATGCTGCTTATGCACTAGACAAAACCTTATATTCTGCTGGTTTGGGTGGGTCATTTCATAGATGTTCAATTGATTTTTGACAAAAGTAACAAAATAATTCAATTTGTAAATTGGAAGACTTTGAGGCGAAGTTTTCCACAGATTGTGATGGAAAAACTATATATCCATACAGAAAAAAATAAACCTCAACTACTCCCTAACACAATACACCAAATGTAATTCAAAATGGAACATAACATGTTACGTATAAAAACACAAACATTTCAACTTATAATAGAGAATGAAGATGATTTTTGTGTGAATTGGAAATAGACATAGTTTTCTTAGACAAGGCAGTTTGCAATAATCATCAAAGTAAAAATGATATGCTGGTATTAGAATTCATTATAATAAAAATTCTGCTTATCAATAAATACTGTTAAGAAAATGAATAGACAAAATGTAGACTAGGAGAAAATAATCGTAAAATCTACATCTGGTCTAAAACTGGTGCTTTAGTTCGCATTTTCATTGCTATGACTAAGAGAACTGGCAAGAACAATTTTAGGAGGAACAGATTATTTGGGGCTCATGGGTTCAGAGGTCTCAGTACACGGAACTCCATTCCTTGGGGCTTGAGGTGAGGCTGAACATTACGATGGAAGAGTGTGGTGGAGGGAAGTGACTTGACACATGGCTCCAGGAAGCAGAGAGAGAGTCCCACTGGCCAGATACAAAATATATATCCCAAAGACATGCCCCCAATGACCCACCTCCTCCAGCCGCACCCTACCAGCCTATACTTACCGTCTAATTAGCTCCTATCAGGGGATCAACTCACCGAGTGGGTTAAGGCTCTCATAATGCAATCATCTCACTTTTAAGCCTTTTTGCATTTTCTCACACATGAACTTTGGGGGGACACCTTACATCCAAACCATAACAACTGGTATTCAGGATATACAGTGAGCTCTTCTAATTCAACAATAAGAGGACAAATTGCTCAATGTGAAATGTAATATTTATTGATTGATTGATTGTAATATTTATTCAAATATTTTACATAGGAAGTATGAAAATAGCTAATGAGTGCATGAAAATGTACTCAGCCTCATCAGGTAAACGCAAACTAAAGCCATGATGATGCGGTATTGCATACCCACCAAAGTGTCTACAATTGTAAAAAAATTGACAACCACAAATGTTGGCAGGAATGTGAAACATTGAAATTCTTCTGTATTCGTGATGACCTGTAAAGTACTTCAATCTCTTTGGGGAAAGATTTAACAGCTTCTTATAAAAGTAAATATATACAAACCTTATAACACAGAAATTGCACCCAAGAAACTTGAAAACATATTTCCATAAAAAGACTTGCACAAGAATGCAGATAGAAGCTTTATTCATAAATCCCCAAATTGGAAATGGCTTACATGTCAAAAAATAAGAGAATGGCCAAAATAGTGACATATTTGCACAATACAATGCAGCATGACAAGAGGAAAAAAAGGACAACTGATACACCTGATGTCTGGGACAACTCTTGGGAGCATTATGCTGGGCAGAGCAGGGTCTTACAAAAAGTGGTGCATAAGGGGTACTGTATTGTTTCACTTACTCGAAGCTCTGATGCACACACAGTTCCTCTATAGAGAGAAAATTAGAATGTGATAGCTCCTGGGAGATAGAGGTAAGGATTGTCTGGGAAGAGGCTTGAGGAAACTTGCTAGGTGATGCGACTTTTCTATATATCGATAGGAGTCTGGGTAACAGGGAGATTTAGATAGACTCAGGATAGCACACTTAAAATCTGCACATTAGCTGTAAGTAAATGTTACTTTTAATGAGAAATTATAAAATGTTTTGGACCCTAATAATATGCATGCTGCAGTTTACTTGGAAATTTATCAGAAATGAGGTGAATTGATGGATAGCTATATGAATGAATAAATGGAGACGTATGATGAAGAAATAGAAGAAAATGTTAACTATACGATTTAGGTAGTATATGAGTACAGTTCTTTCACAGTACAATCTTCAACTTTTCTGTACATTTACAAATGTTCATAGCATGTTTTTTAAAAAAATAAAGTTCTGATAAAAATAAAATAATGTCTTCCTTAAGGCTCAATAATAACCCTTCAGTGATTTTAGGTGTTTAATAATAGGCTTTTTTTTAGTAATAGTGTAAGTCTTTTGAATAAGATGAACATATTTTTTCCAGTGTTTTAAAATGCCTTTTAATGCCAGGGATAAAATGTTAGGATATCTTACAAAAACCAAAATATGTTGCAAATAACAATCATCAAGAATCTGACGTTTTCCATCAGTTGATTTTCTATACCCATCAAAGAATGAGAACAATACGGACATGCAGAAATACTTCCCAAAATTGAATTGAGTGATTGAGCAAATTCAGGAATCCATTTGCTGCCATCTCTCAAGTTGAAATATCCAACCTTCTTGTTTTTGAGTGTGATATGTTCTTTGAGTTAGTATCTGACTGAACGAGGAAAGTGGTCTTCAGTGGAAAACACCTTAATAATTCCTATGTCCATATTCAACCCAAAGACATTTGTCAAAGCCACCAGTAACTTGCTGCCATTCCTGACACTAAATTTGGATTTTCTAATATAGTGAATATAGAGAGTAACGAGAGAAATTGATGGGATGCAGAACATGGCCTGTGGCTCAAGTTATCTGTCAGATATTAACACAGTCTTAGCAAAGGTTCCCTAGAAAACAGAGCCTAAGGCAACAGATCAGCTGTTAACGCTTTATTGGGAGGTTTGATCCTGGGGAATCAGGAGTAAGGGAAAGGGGGAATTGATTACAGGAAGGAGAGAGATCAAATGTGAGGGAATGCATTACCGAGATGGCCAAATTCCATTCAAACACAGCGCAGCTGTTGCTTCTTAAAGAGTTATCACCATTGAAACCCTCAGAATAACCCTGCAAGAGAGGTGGGCAGGAACGGAGGATGAAAGCAGAGAAAGGCTGACAAATACATCTTGTGGCTCCCTTTGCCTCTCCCCTTCCAGTGTCTGCAGTCCACCCCGGGGCATGGAGTGGAACCCGCCTGCATGTTTCCTGACCCAGCTCCCCCAGGCGGCAGTGGAAAGGCTAAGTCTCCAGGAGCCCACTTCAGCAAGATCATAGGTGCACAGTCCTCTTCCTGTCAGCTAATCCTATGCACACAGGCTCCTTATAGTGGTCCTGGCAGCAACAGGGCTTTCAAATCTTGGGAATGGATGGAGGGAGCTGTGGTGATAACAGTTTTGATCAGGAGGTGAGGCTAGGGGCCATGGTAAGTAGGACTGAACAGATCTGGAGAAGTTCATGCTGGGCCTGTTTCAGATAAGTTGGTGACTGGTTGCAAACAACACTAACGTGACACAGAATTGACACATGAAATTATCATTGATGTTTTAGTTTAAAGACTTTATCAGGGCATTTTTATGAATCTTTAAAAATTTAACTTAAATTGAGTGTCGTTATGTATGATAAATAGCCTTTAAGTGGTACTAGGTGACCAAAAATCGGAGAAATGGACCTATGCACTGAAGTCCTCAGCTTCATATGGAAACATTCTTCTGTCCTGTAATTCACTGTACTGGGAGTATTTATTGCAAGGCATTTTTTTCCAAATTTTAGCCACACATATTTTATAATTGTTTCAAGAGGAAAACAGAACCTAGATATTTTCTTCTTGCCTTTAGGACTCCTAGGGTAGCATCCAAGTTCAGAAAATGATCTTGTAACAGGAGCTCCTGAGTTCTTTTTCCAAGAAACTGTTACCTTCAATCACCCAGCTACTCAGCTCCACACCATACATGGAGTGAGAAGGTAGTTTGAACTCTTTTCAGCCTCCATTCCCTGGGAAAGCCTCACCCTAGAACCTCTTTCACAGTGTGAGCCTCAGTGTGATCTGCTCCTGTGAAGGGTGTGGACATCCCTTCTGCCTGGGAGTGAACCCTGGGGTGCTTTTGTTGACTTCTATTCTGGAAGTCCAGAAGGACCAAGTTTACAGCTCCTATTTGATTTTGGGTGTTGCTGGTCTATGAGAATGTTTGACTGGTTGTTCAGTGATAAGTTTCTTGAAAATTATTTTAATAGGAATATTTGGTTAATTGTTGTTTTGCCTTTGAAGTGTGTGCATGTATATACGGATAGTGTTCTATGATCTCACATCTCAACATATTATTGGTGAAGCACAAAAACTATGATTTGAAGTAGTAGTATTCTGATCTGGAACATGTTGAATTGCTGAAAAATATAATTTTTCTTAAATCTTTTTCAAAGAGTCACATCTTTTCAAAAAAGTTAGCTTTCAGATTTAAATCCAAAGGATGTTATTAAGGCATGTGGTTAAAAAATATATGCCCTTTGGAAAATTCATCACAGTGTTACTTGTAAACAAAAAGCAAAATAGCCTAAGTGACCAAAAATAGAGGAGCAATTAAATAAATTATGGTATATGCACATGAGGAATTTTCACAAAAATATTACATATGATTATGTAGACCCATATTCTGACAAGAAAATATTTTTACTAAATGTTAGATGGAAAAAGAGTCCATTCAGTATGATCAAATGTTCATACTGCTGTATTTACTGAAAGGAGATATGAGGATAATTTATTGATTGTAGTAAACTCACACTGGTGGGAATATAAGCAATTCCCTTTTTTAATTTGCCTGCATCTTTTTGCTTTTGTTTTTAACTAAATCTGAAAATCTCTTGTTACACATTCTGTAAGTTTCCATTTCTTTTTCTGTTCAATGGGAATAACCAGAGTAAGTGGGGATTAAATGAGATAATTTATCCCCATCAAATCCACACATACAACATCTAATCAAAGGATAAATGAGAAAACTTTGCAAAAGATCAGATGGTGAATTTTTCACGTATTTGACTCTAGAGCTAAGATTAGAAGAAGAGCATCGTGAGTTGCAAGATGATATGTGAAAGAACACAGCAAAACTGATAGAAGGGAGGAAGGACAATATAGAATAAAATAAGGCTCTATGGATTATAGATGAGAGTCAAATGACATCATTTACAATTTAACTGAGTAAAGAAGGAATCCAAGATCCTATAAAGGGTTTTATTACACTGTAATAAAAGCATAGACCTTTTGAGCTAGTTCAATTAGAGATACTCAGTAAATACAACATAACAATCCAATAATTATAAATAAAAATGATATGATGGAGTGAAAATCAAAGACTACATTCCTATAAAGAAATATGAATGGACTTATCTTGCCAATTAAAAGTGCCTCAAATTTTAACATAAGGTAAAATTAATTCTATGCTGTTCAAAAGACACTCAAAAAGTGGATACTAAAAAAATATGATTCAACAGGTAAATAGAAAAAATAGGAAATCAGGATTTGCAATCTTGATATCAAAGCAAACTTCAAAGCAAAAAAACATGAAATAATTTGAAGAAGGACACTTAATAATCTTAAAACCACATTCCACAGTGAAGATATAAAGGTCTTGAATATCTAGTTTATTATAACAAAAAAGTACAGGAATGCAAAGAAAAACAAACTCTAAGCATTCTAATAATACAGGAACACTTTTAGTATGAGATTGGGTCCATAGATAAATTACAACTAAGACAGAAAATGTTTAAACTTGAAATAAAAATTGAAATAAACCCAAAATTCCCCTTAACTAGAAATAACTAATTAATTAAAGGGAAAATACAAACAAGTTTCAGAAATTCTGAAAAATAATGACATTGAAAATGCTAAATACGAGGACATATAGGATACATTTAAAGCAGTGATCAGAGGAAAATTCAGGACCCTAAACATGTAAATCAATAAAAAATGAAAGAATGGAAATAAGAGTACTAAATTTTCAAGTATAAAAGCTGGACAACAGTAACAAAATAAATTAAAAGCAAGTACATGCAAAAAAAAACCAAAAAGAAAAGATAAAAGAAAGTACACATAAGAAAATAATAGTAATGATAGCAATTATTGAGACATAGAACAAAAATTAGTACATTATATTAACAAATAAAATTCTGCTTCTTTGGAAAAAAATCAACAAAATAGAAAAAATACCAGATAATCATATCAAGGAAAAAATAGAAAAAAACAAATACAGAAATAAAAAATGACAAGATAATTATTGATATAGAGACTTTTTAAAAAAAAATCCTGACATTGTTCTGCATACCTCTATGCAAGTAAATATGAAAAACAAGAAGAAATGTATAATACATTAGGCAAATATAGTTTAACAAATTTATGTTAGTTGTCATAGCAAACTTTAAAAGACAAGTTTCCATAGAAGTAAGAAAAAAGATCATCAAGGAACTATCTACCTCCCAAAAGTACAAAGCCCAGATTTTTGGGGGGTATTAGGCATTGAATCCAGGGGCACTTAACCACTGAGCCACATCCTCAGATTATTTTTTATTTTGGGACAGTGTCTTGCCATATTGGAAAGTATATATTTGAAAAACCTCATAGATTATTTCAGATAATAGAAAAATGAAAAACAATTTTCAAGTGTTTCTATAAAATACAACATCAATACCTAAAGGTGATAAAGATTATAAAGACTTTTAAAATGATATTTAAACATTAATTAAAAAATCTTAAATAAAATATTTGCAACAGATGCCTGCCTAACATTCCAGAAATGATACATTATAACTGTGGATTATGCTAGGAATGCAAGGATGGCTCAATATTAGAAACTCTATTAATATAATTCACCATATCAATAGCTCTAAAAAGAAAAAGCATATGATGGTCTCAAAATTAATTTACCATATTAGTGGTTTTAAGGAGGAAACCCATAAAATTATGTACATCAGATCTTCAAAAAATTTGATAAAATTCAAAAACTATTCTTAATAAAAACTTTTGAAAAAATGTGAATGAGTGGATATAGTTCATTAACATATGGAAATATATATAAAATTGGTGCTGATCATAATTCTAAAGACACAGTCTAAAATGCCACATCCTGAATACTAAAACTACAGAAGATCAAATTTCCTAAAATTTAAAATCCCAAAAGTCCCAATCCAAAAATATTAAAATCCTGAATGTTGAAATCCCGAAAGCAAAAGTCCTGAAAAGAAATCTCCATATTTCCATGGTAGGGGTGCAAGGAAAAGACCAGATGAGAAGGATGGAAAGTCAAATTCTGGGGAAGAATTTGGCCATGTCACATTGTAATGACAAAAACCTTAGGTTAAAAATGCATCATTTGTCTGCACTGGCATTCCTTCCAGCTGAAGAAATTCCAGGAGATTTTAGTGAATTAAAACCACATTTGCCTGAAGAAGCCATCAAAGTTACTGACTGGCTCAAAAATAGTTATGTGCATGGTAGGATAAAAAGACACTTATGCAACAGGGTTGCTGTTTGATCACCAGTGTTGTTTCTGCCAAATATGTGGTCTGCGTATGAGTGCATGTGGAATGGATTTCTGAGTACCAAAAACAACATACATCATGGCACAGAAGATGGGAAAATTTAATAAGGAACGCTCATGCTGGTAGATATTGGATTATAGAAGAATTTCACGAAGAGTGGCACCACATGGAGAATGAATGTGAACGTGTTCTCTGAGGAGAGTCAGAACCCAAAAGAAAAACCAAAAAGCAGCTATTCATCACAATGCAAGACTCTAAAATGTGATTATTGAGCATGAATGTGGGTCAGCTGGTACGGATTCCTATGCACAACAGCCCATAATCTACCACTGTAATGTACTTTTTTTAAGGTGAATTTACTCTTTGGAGTTTTATGTTATTTGTTCCCTTTTTAAAATTTATTTCCCCACTATTTTAAATTGTCAGCATTATTTGTACTTTTGGTATGCTATATGTTTCACTGGTGCATTGTTTCCAAATGGAGATATAAATTGTATAATGACTTTTCGAGGGTTACAATTTATTTTATTAAGTTTTTCCAAATTTAACTTTCTGAAAGTAAGTTATCATGACATTGATGTGATGGATAAGCATTGTATGTTTATGTAACCACATTAAAGCTTCTTCATTAAATGAAATGATGTCTTTTTGTACACCTGCATGGGTGAAATATGACATTGCTCAAGATCTCAGCTCTTTGACTAACTGCCCATGTAGCCAATGAGACCCACTGTGCTTTTCTAATAGATCTCATGAAAAGAATTAGGTTGTCCTCATGGTATTTCAGAGGACCACAGCTATGAAGTTGGGTGCTTTATGCTTGCAACAAAATGTATTTATTGTTATTATGGCCTGTTTTATTGTGTACAGTAGCTTATGAAATAGGTTCTCTCAAATAGATGAAATATCTATGGCAATTCATGATGACACCATATAGCAACATGGAAAGAATTACTTATACCATAAGGTTAAGCAAAAAAAAAAAAAAAAAAAATATATATATATATATACACATATATATAAATTCTAATAGTTGGAATTAAAAATTTACTGATTTTAGTAATGAAAGTAATAATGTATTGAGGTGACATATAGAAAAGGAGAAAAAAGTGACCTATGGAAATAATAAGATATTAGGTAAAGATTTTGCTGATTTAAACAGGAAAATCTTCATGTTATAAAACTCTTCAGGAATTAGCCAGTATAACACTGAATTCACACTGGTAGTGCTTAAGAATTTGGCAGTCTGAAAAACCTGTGCATTCTAAGATTTGTTATCAAGAATAAAAGGGTTGATTCGATCTAAATTATTAAAGGAACAGATTACCAGGCTGTCTGGTCAGTTTGGCATTTGTCCCCTCAGGTACCTGGATTCACACCGTCACTGATTACAAAGCACTAAGAATAGGCCTGCCCTTAACGTTTGCTGGGCCTGGGGCAAGAGTATAAATCCAGTAATGTGTGTATGTGTGTCTACATATGATATGTATAGATATAGATACATAGATTATATATATACTTAAAAGAGATCAGTTATTTCACAATGTTTTGACAAATTATAACAGAACATAAGATATGTGAAAATTTATGATTTTTATATGAAAAACAGAAAGTTATCAAAGACATAAATTATTGAACAACTGGATGACCTATTGATGTACTTCCTGTGCTTGGAAGAATAATAAAATACTGAAACACATATTTTATAAATGATTATACGTCAATTCCTTGGCATTTATTTTCTTGGCCTTTATACAAAGCCATTATGCATAATATACTTGTATATTATACATTTTGCATAATGTATCATCAAATCATGAATTTAGATTGTGTTCTATGTCAGTAAAGATCTGGAGGATTAAGAAATAAATATATATTCAGTCATATAAAAATAAAATATTTTATTAAAAATGTACATGAAATTGATATAAAACTGGAAAACAGTAGCATCAAACAAATCCCTCTCTGAGGTGGGTTTCAGATGGCGGTGCCTCTGGACTGTGGACATCCTGACTGGCGTACGTGGCCTAGCATGGCTGATGCCTGCTCCTGCAGGGCCATCTGAGGCTCTGGGAGCCCAGTGATGTGGCCTGTAGACGTCCCTAGTCAACATCAGCTGTCTTTGAAGTGTTCCTTACCAGTCCCAGAAAAGCATGAAATCAGTTTAGCAGAGGGAAGTAAACAGATGGACAGAGTCATTTATTTTGAGGGGAACTCTGTGCTGTTTGAATTAAAGTAATGAGCACTTTAAGATGCAGTGAAGCTGTTTTTACATTTCATTTGAGTAATTCAAGATGTAAACATAGCCCCGTGGCAGATGAGCAGCACCCAACTTCTTCATCTTCTGAATTTCTAACAAAGGATTGGGCAAAGGAATATCCTTCCACTCATAGGACAGGACAATACCAATATTAGCAACAGTGGTGCTGACGTTACTAGCAACAGTGTCATCTTACTGGGCATTGTCATTTGCGGGCCCTGTGTAAGGCACTTTTTACACATTATCTTCGGTCCTCACCACAACTCTGCAAATCCCTGACTAAAGGCAAGTACACAACTCCAAGAAGCTGAAAACTTGTCAAGAGACAGAGCTTACAAATGATACAGGTGGGATCTGAACCGACTTCCCTATGTCCCAAATCTCTTTCTGCCACTCCAGAGACTGAGGAAAATCTGATGTCTTCCATTCCTCCACTGATTGTGCTGCTGTGGTTTTCAGTTTGCTTCGTTACTGATGCTCTGTAGTTAAAGAAGCAAAACAGTGTCCTGTATCGTAGCTCTAGGTCCAAGAGCTGCTGAGGGATATTCAGTGCATAATGTTTCTGAGTTCTATGTTCTCCACACCCAAACAGGAATAATGCTACCCTATCTACCAAGTCTGATGAATGAAAAAAGTTTGGTTTTGCTTTGTTTTGTAGAATCATTGCTGGGACAAAGGTATAGCAACTCCAAGGCAAGTTATTAGCAAGCACACTAATAGTACAGCATAATATAGAATACTAGAATAGATAGATTAGATTAGCATAGTTTAGTACTGAACAGGTTAGCATAGTATAAAGAATAACAAAGTAAATTTTGTGAAATGTTCTCGGTTTCCTCATGTTGAATGGCTGAGGAGTATATTGTTTTAAACAGCACATTTTATAAAACAGATTCATGTGCTTGCTTTGGAAGCACATATACTAAAACTGGAATAATACAGAAGAGATTAGCATGTCCCCTGTGCAAGGATGACGTGCATATTCGTGAGGTGTCCCATATTTTTATGGATCAAAACACAAAATCCAACACTATGCTGCTTACAGGAGACCCACCTTACAGCCAATGATTTCCACAGATTAAGAGTAAAAGGATGAAACATCTACCAGTCATATGGCCCAAGAACACAAATACTTACATCCAACAAAGTAGATTTTAAACATAAACTAATCGGAAGAGATAAAGTCAGCCACTACATTCTTGTAAAGGGAACAATACAACAGGAAGATATAAGCATAGTAAATATACACTCTCCAAACACCAATGCTCCCAAACTATTGGATAAATTACTCCATGACATAAAACCACTTGTGGACCTCAACACAATAACACTGGAGACTTTAATACTCCTCTATCACCAATAGACAGATCATCAAAGCAAAAAAACAATAAAGAGATCTCCAGTCTAAACAACTCCGTAAAACAAATGGACTTAACAGACATCTGTAGAATATTAAACCCCAAATTAGCTGAATATACCTTCTTCTCAGGAACACAGGGATCCTTCTCCAAAATAGATCATATTCTAGTTCACAAAGAAAATCTCAGCAAATATAAAAAATATATATTATTCCATGTATCCTATCAGACCATGATGTCATGACCCTAGCAATTAATAGCAAAAATTAAAGCAAACAAACAAAAAAGCCCCACATACACATGGAGATTGAATAATACCCTATTAAATGAAGAATGGAAAAAAGAATACTTGAGAGCGGAAATCAAGAATTTCTTGGATGTGAATGAGAATAAAGACACAACATATTGAAACCTCTGGGACAGCAGGAAAGCATTATTGAGGGGGAAACTTATAGCACTGAGTGCCTACATTAAAAATGAGGAGAGATCCCAAATAAATAAGCTTATACTCCACCTCAGATCTTTACAAAAACAAGAACAATCTAATCCCAAAGTCAGTAGAAGACAGGAAATAATCACAATCAGAGCTGAAAGCAGTGAAACTGAAAACAAACAAAAAAAAAAAATCCATGAAACAAAGAAAGAGCTGGTTCTTTAAAAAAATAAATGAAATTGACAGACCCCTACCCGATCTCACTAAAAGAAGGATACAAATGAAGCAAATCAACAAACTCACCAATGAAAAGGGAGCAATCACCATTGACCCCTTGGAAATCCAGTGGATTCTAAGAACATATTTTGAAAAACTATACTCCTCTAAATTAGATAATCTAGATGACCTGGACAAATTTCTAGACACATACAACATCCCCAAATCGACACAGGACAATATTGAAATCCTAAACAGCCCAATAACAGCACTCAAATTCATATAGCAATTAAAAGCCTTCCAAAGAAGAAATGGATTCTGTGCTGAATTTTACCATACCCGTGAGGAGGAGCTAACACCTCTCCTTATGAAGCTATTCCAAGGTACTCAAAAGGAAGGAACTCTCCCAAACACTTTTTATGAGGCAACAATAATTCTGATACCAAAACCCGACAAAGACACATCAAAAAAAAAGAAAACTACAGACCAATATCCCTGATGAACATCAACGCAAAGATCCTTAATAAGGTTCTAGAAAACCATATTCGAAAATACATCAAGAAGGTAATCCACCTTGATCAAGTGGGCTTCATTCCAGGTAGGCAAGGCTGGTTCAACAAACACAAATCAATAAATGTGATTCATCACTTAAACAGAATTAAGGATAAAAACCATATGATCATCTCAATTGATGTAGAAAAGGCCTTTGATAAAATCCAGCACCCATTTATGCTCAAAACTCTATAGAAGTTAGAGATCAAAGGAAATTATCTAACCTATGTAAAGTGCATATATGCCAAATCCTCAGCTAGTATAATACTAAATGGAGAAAGGTTGAAAGCATTTCCACTGAATTTGGGAACAAAACAAGGCTGCCTGCTCTCACCACTTTTATTCAATATAGACCTCAAGATCCTGGCTGGAGCAATCAGTCAAGAGGAGGAAATCAAAGGGATAAGAATAGGAAGGAAGAGAGGAAGTCAAACTATCTCTTTTTTGCTGATGAAATGATCCTATATCTGGAAGATCCAAAAAAATTCCACCAGAAAACTGCTTGAGCTTATAAACAGATTTAGCAAAGTGGCAGGCTACAAGATCAACACCCATAAATCAATAGCTTTCCAATACACTAACAATAATTGGGCAGAAAGAGAAATCAGGAAATTGGTCCCATTCACAATATCCTCAAAAAAAAAATACTTTGAATTAATCCAACAAGGAAAGTAAAAGATCTCAATAATAAAAATTATCAAACACTGAAGACAGAAATTGAAGAAGACTTGAGAAGATGGAAAGGTGTTCCATGCTCTTGGTTATGCAGAATTAATATAATTAAAATGGCCATTCTGCCAGAAGCACTGTTTAGATTGAATGCAATCCCCATGAAGATACCAATGTCATTTTTACAGATATAGAAAAAGCAATTTTCAAATTCATTTGGAAAAACAAGAAACCCAGAATAGCCAATACATTACAAAGCAAGAAAGACGAAACAGGTAATTCTACAATATCAGATGTAAACTATACTATAAAGCTGTAGTAACAAAAATAGCATGGTACTGGTATCAAAATAGGAATGAAGACCAATGGAATAGAATGGAAGACTCTGAGACAAAGCCCCAAATCTTTAAACACCTGATCTGTGACAAACAGGGTCAAAATATAACAGCCTATTTCAACAAATGGTGTGGAACAAAGTGGACAGTTATTTGCAGGAAGTTGAAATTAGATCCTTATCTCTCACCTTGCACACAAACAAAATCAAAATGGATCAAGGAACTAGGAATTAAACCAGCTACCATACAACTGCTAGAAGAACACTCCAGCTTTTCGGAGTAGGCAAAGACTTTCTCAACAAGATTCCCAAATGAAAAG
Source organism: Aplodontia rufa (assembly GCA_004027875.1). Taxonomy (NCBI): domain Eukaryota; kingdom Metazoa; phylum Chordata; class Mammalia; order Rodentia; family Aplodontiidae; genus Aplodontia; species Aplodontia rufa. The sequence continues at coordinate 15,831 of PVKS010000247.1, read as the reverse complement.
AATTAAAATAAAAAATCAAACAGTGGAATGTCATTAAACTAAAAAGATTTACTCAGCCAAGGAATTGGTCAAAATTGTCAAGAGACAACATACATAATGGAAGAAAATCATGGCCTGTGATTCCTCTGACAGGAGACTGATATCCAAAATTTACAAAGAACTCAAAAAACTTAATGCCTAAAACAGAAACAATCCAATCAATAAATGGGCCAAAGAACTAAATAGAAACTTCTCAGCAGATGAAATTGAGCAAGCCAATGAATACATGAGAAACTGCTCTAAATCATGAGAAATCAGAGTAATGCCAATAAAACATTAAGATTTCACCTTACTCCATCAGATTGGTAAAGATGAAAAATACAAACAACAACAGATGTTGGAGGGGTTTCGGGGAGATAGGAACACTAGCACACTGTTGTTGGAACTGCAGACTGGTACAGTTGCACTGGAAAGCAGCGTGGAGACTCCTCAAAAAGTTAAGGATGGATCCACCATGTGATCCAGCTATCCCTTTTCTGAATATTTTCCCAGAGGAGTTAGAATCAGCACATTACAGTGACACAGCAAAATCTATGTTCAAAACAGCTCAATTTACAATAGCTAAATTATGCAACCAACCCAGATGCCCGTTACTGGATGAATGGATCCAAAAACAGTGGTGTATATACATACAACGGAATTCTACTCAGCAATTAGAAACAACAATATTGCAGCCTTTGAAGGTAAATGGATGGTAATGGAAGAAATCATGCTGAGCAAAATTAGCCAAATCCAGAGAGTCAAGGGTTGAATGTTTTCTCTCATTTGTGGAGGCTGGAGAAAATCCCAGGCTTGGGTGAAAGGTTGTCAAACTCATATATTAGACTCACCAAAGGCATAGAAATACATAATCTAGGGCCACCATAGATATGTGGCAGGGGGTGGGGAGGGAGGGATGATAAGGAGAGATCTAGGTAGACAATCAATGATGCAGCATACTCTACCCCCTAAGAATCCAAATAATACTTATGCAATCATATATTTTAAGAAAATTGACAATTTAAACATTTATATCACCTGTAGGAGTGAAATATAGAAGAATCAAGAGACTGTGGTGTGGGAGATGTGGGGGTAATTCTGGTTTAAGAACAAATGCATATCATTTTGTTACTTTATATGCACTTATGATTATACAATAACTCAAACTCCTTAATAAAAAACTAAAAAATAAAGAAGTTAGCTTCAGTGAAGAGCTCCCTCAGACACAATTTTAAAACCATTGAATTAAAAAACCTACAAATCCACTTTATTTTATGTCTGTACAATATGTATGTATGCTTGTATGTATCTATCTACAAGATGTTAGTAAAATAGGGGCTGGAGGGCTGGAGTGGTGGGTCAGTGGGTGGTTAAGCACTTGCCCAACATGCACGGGTACACAAGTTCAAACCCAAGCACCACGTATACAATGAAGTCTCGGAGCAACAAAAGCCACGTGAAAAACTAAATAAAGAATTGCTTCTCACTTTCTCTTGCTCTCACTGTCCCTCTCTCTTAAAAAAAAAAATAGGGGCTGGAGCGGTGGCTCAATGGTTAGGGAACTTGCCCAGCGTGCACGAGTACACGAGCTCAAACCCCAGCACCATGTACACAGTGAAGTCTCGGAGCAATGAAAGCCACATGAAAAACTACATAAGAATTGTTTCTTTTTTCTCTCTCTCTCACTTTCCCTCTTTATTTTTTTTTTAAAGATGATAGTAAAATGTGTCTGTACAAAAAAATGAAAGCTTGGATATGTAAACAATCCTTAATGTCTATAACCATATTAACTTGTACTTTGTCAATTTTCAATAATCTGTAATATGTGATGTTTCCCATGAATAAATCCCATATTTTCATATTTAACATAAAAACTTATTCATCCTTTGAATAAAAACTGTCATTTGATTGCCCTGTAAAATTTGCTGTATACTTAATGTGCTTCAGACTGTATGGTAAGAATATGATCAGAAGATAAGAGAAAGGGAGATATGAGAAAGTCTTATATTCTCTGGAATCCAATTCTAAAGGTTTCTTTGCTTTGGATAACTGCTATCCTTGCACTACCATTGCCACATCTTGGGTACCAGCTATCTCCCCTGCTCCATTCAATCTTCAACCTTAACTGGTGCTAGGAGGCAAACTGGGCGTATTTTGAAATGATGCTAACTCCATGGGGGACATGTCACTGGGGTGCCCCATTGCCTTATGCACCTCTGTATCTCTGGCACCTCACGTAGTACTCCCAAGAAAGGAGGCCTCTAGTAACTGTTTGCTAAATTAATTGAACACACAAGGATAAAATCTCTGCATCTACCAAAATAGGTATTGCAGTATATCTACTGACAAGAGGATACATTTTATATTATTGTCACTAAAATTACCAAATAGAAAATATAGTACTACCTAATTTTTGTAAGATAAATGCATATAAACCCAATGCAGTGGTACACACTTGTAATCCTGGTGGCTTGGGAGGCTGAAGCAGGATTGCAAGTTCAAAGCTGGTCTCAGCAATTTAGTGAGACCTTGTCTAGAAATAAAAAAAAATAAAAAAGCTGGGGATGTGGCTCAGAAGTTAAGAGCCCATGTGTCAATACCTGGTACCAATATAAAAGAGAGGGGTGGGGTGGGAAGGCAGAGAGAGAGAGAGGGAGAGATGCGTTTAAATTCAGAAAAAATATACAGATGGACATATGTCCCTAGAAAAATACCTAGGAAGAAAAACAAAACATTGGCAGTGACTATCTGTGGGTGGAGAGATTTTAGATATTTTTAAATTTTATTTCATTATCCTTATCTTCTTATTTTACATAGTAACCACGTATGACTTCTCCTTCTTCTTCTTCTTCTTCTTCTTCTTCTTCTTCTTCTTCTTCTTCTTCTTCTTCTTCTTCTTCTTCTTTTTCTTCTTCTTCTTCTTCTTCCTTCTTCTTCTTCTTCTTCTTCTTCTTCTTCTTCTTCTTCTTCTTCTTCTTCTTCTTCTTCTTCTTCTTCCTTCTTCT
>PVKS010000247.1:0-12708 GCA_004027875.1 Aplodontia rufa | reverse complement strand
TTGTTGCTCCAAGACTTTGTTGTATACTTGGTGCTGGGGTTTGAATTCGTGTCCTCGCACATGCCAGGCAAGCATTGTAATTGCTGAGCCACCGCTCCAGCCCCCAAGTATGATTTCTAATACAATTTCTGCTACCAGAAGAGAAAAAAAATCCTTCTTTCTTTTAACAGTGCCACACATTTTGATTGTCCTGTGTGCTTGGCAATGGGAGCATGCACATCCTTATAAACGGCTGAAATGTTGCTGCTGATGTCCCCAAAACTAGTAGTGAGGGGAGAGGGAAGTCTGTTCATCAGGAAGCAGAAGGTACTTGACCTTGAGCTTGTCAGCTGGACTTTCACATCTGCAGGAGATTGAGTGCTGGGCCTGTACAAGTCTGGGTTTTGCTCAGGGTAATGTGTTCATAAATAGTACCTGGGTTTCCAGACTCAACTGGTTTGGCTCTCCAGTTACAACTGCCCTCACAGAGAAGCCAGTTGGCAAACTGGTGTGCTGAACGAGACAAGCCGAGTCTCAAGGCCAGCTGGTGATGTGGAATCTCCCATGCTTTTTCACCTGTCTCAGCCTGTTTCTTCACTGTTCAATGTGGAGATCAGAGTATCGATTTCTGAGTTCTTTCTTGGAATAAATATGTTGGGATTCTCTTTGCATTTTGATGTCTCCTTGAGTCTGACTTAAAACAAGAAAATCTGATTATTTTAAAGATTGTGACTAAAACCACCCAAAGTCACTCCTAGGATCGGAAAGTCCTTGGGCACAAGCATTCTATATTTCCCCCTCGGGCTTAGTCAGAGGCTCGGTGTTCTCAGGTGGAAATTCTTGACATGAAAAGATGCTCGATGCAAATTGTTACAAGGGAACAGAAAATGCAAAGCAAATGTTAGCAGAGATCTACTTTGGGAGGTGGAATGATAGAGATATCCAGAGCAAAGGGAGTTTGGAAGTTGATTTCCTGGGATCTGCGTTGCTTTAGTTTAACAGCTGCTCGTCAGACCTCAGGGATGGTGGAGTACAAGGGGCATCAGGCAACCTCCCAAAGGCTTTCTTCTGAGCAGTAAATAATCTAACATATATAAACCACTTAGCACAGGGGCTGACAACTAGAAGGCACCCGTAATTGATGGCTAGGAGTGTTGAAGCTTATAAATGAGTTCTGCTCTTTTGCCCCACTCCCGTTCCCACACTGACTACTTCATTCCCACATCCGCTGCTGCTGTACAGACTTTCAACCTCCCCTTCTTTTTCTGTATCAAATACCTTACTCTTTGAATGATTTTTTTTTGTTCCAAACACAGTGTTACAATTGGAGGCCAGTGGGATCCAAACGGTTAACCTGCAGCAGAAAGTATACAGTGTCAATATTTAGAGTGGCACTATTTGACCGAGGGTGGTTTTCCCTCCTCAGAGTAATTACTCTGTGTTTGGATTTTGGGTTTTCATAAAAGAAACTTGGCTTGTTAGCTATTACATATACCAAATGAAGCCTAAGCTTGTGTAAATGTTGAATAATGAATTAAAATGAAATTGCTGCGTGGACAGGCCTTCCGTGATTTCGTGTGGCTTTGGAAGCAGCAGCCCTGTGTCAGTTCCATGAAGGAGGACGTCAGAGTTGCCACATAGCAACGACCTCATCACAGATCCATTTGGCTGAAAGCTGGAGACAGCGCCAGAGATAAGTAGAGGCTATTCTTTCATGAATATTCCCTCCCTGCTGGCTATCTGAATTGTGACTTGGGTACCAGTGACTCTCATGAGGACAGGGTCCTTAGAGTGGCTCTCAGATATATAAGGGATGGTAGCTGAATGCTGCTGGTAGCAAAGATTGGAAATGGTTACATCTTTCAAGCCATGCTCACAAGTTTGTTGGTTTGTTTGTTGGTTTTATGAAATAGACCTTTGGGAAGTAAACATCAGTCAGAGGGCTTCTAAAGTCCCTATACCCTTTAATTGGTTATATTCTATCAAGACCAATTCAATCTCCATTGCAGATCACTAAGAGAGAAAAATAAGTTATCACTCAATAATAATCCAAGTAAATATGGTTTACGTCCTAAAGAAAATAAAGAGAAAGATAGGAGATGATGAGCAGAGGGGCCTTTGGAGAGGTGGGGACAATTTATTTTGGGCATGGCAGAGTATTATTTAGTTGAAATTAGGAGATTACTTGGTGCTAATATGCAGATGGGTATTCCTTGATTGAATTTATCAAAGGTTTTTTTCTAAGAAGATTAATATGCTGCTTTTTGACACTCATCCTGCCCTTAGTCCCAAAGCCTCAAGATCCCCCAACCCCTGCAAAGGCATTTTCTACCATCAGACAAAGCAGCCAAATTAGGAACTGAGCTAATTCAGCTCAGTTCAATTTGGGAATATTTATTATACGTCTTTTACTCTGCTAGAAATGGCATACACAAATGAAGATGCTTACTCTCAAGGGGCTCACCAGACCATCTCTACCAGCTAGGTGGAAAATTAGAAGTAGCTCCAAGTTCTCATGGTGATATGGATAAGGGATCACTGCAACATTGCTAGCTCTGGAATTTCTGTTTAAAGAACTTTTTGGGTAACAACCTAATTGAACATGATGACGTGGTGCATAGTGAGTAGATGGTGGGCAGGGCACCAGATGTAGCAAATAAAACTACAGGGCACCAAGGTAAATTTGAATTTCAGATAAACAATAATTTTTTAGCATAAGCATGTCCCATACAGTATGGTAAGTGTTCTTTATCTGAAATTCATATTTATCTGGGAATTCTGTATTTTATATGGAAGACCCAGTGGTAAGTGACTTGCCTTGGACCTTTAATTGCTTAGCATTTTATCAAAGACTGAGACAGTGTGAGGTTAGGAAAGGCTTTCTGAATGGAAGGAAGATCCTGGGTTTTGGAGACTGAAAATGTGGCCTTATTATTCCAAGTGTGATCTGTAGACCAGCACCATCAGCATTAGCTGGGAGTTTGCTGGAAACTGAGTATCAGGTTCCACTCCCCATACTAGGACTCAGAATTCTCATGTTAATAAGAATTCCACGTAATTTAAGTGTACATTAATGTTCCAGAATCCCTGGACTAGGAGCGACCTAGACCAGACTAGTGGGTATCTTACTTACTCTAGAGCAGAGAGTAGGTATGTTAATCTGCTTCCCTACAGATATCTTTTTATATTATCTGTCTATCTATGTACATATACATACTTATGTATTTCTTTATATATGCTACATATATTCATCTATATATTCATCCTATAATATCATGTTGTATATTTTAAATATACATAATAATATTAATTTTAAAAAAGAATTGTACAGCTGATGACCTTGTGAAAAATTAATCATGTGTTTGGTCTTCTCAGCCTTAATACCATCCGGCTCTTTGTTGTTGTTTTGCATTGATATTCTTCTTCCCATTATAGGAAGCAAAAAGGCCCACATTACTCTTAACTAGCAGGGCTTATATTTTGTTGAATGGTCAGAATGTAAAAACATATAGCTTAGTTTAAATGTACTAAGTTATTTTTTACTCTTGTTCGATAAGGAGTCTGGGTACAGAGTGGATGATTCCACCACACTCTGGGAGCTACTTCTGCCTTTATACAAATGAGAAAACTAATGCCTGAAAGGTTGGGTGACTTGCAAGTTTCAAAGACAGGATTCCATCCCGTGAATGTCTGACCCAAAGCCCGTGCTTCCTGACAGTTCTCTTCAACTAAGTAGAGCCTATTATCAAAGTGAAATGTTTTCAATTTGTGAAAATGTTTGGAAAGGTCTGATTAAGTAAGTTTTGCTTCAGATACCTAGAAATTTTCAGCAGCAGTTGTGTGTGTGTGTGTGTGTGTGTGTGTGTGTGTGCGCGCGCGCACATGCGTGTATTATTCTGGTTTGGTTTGGGGGCCATCCAGCATTAACCTGCTAAGAGCTTCGTTTCTACATTTTTGAGTGTGTATGTAAAAACAGGGTTCATTGTTGGACTGACATTTCCCTTCTCTTCACTTACCTGTTTTAGTCCCCCTGCAAGGCCAACCTAAGACCCTCTCCTTGTTCCTGTTCTTCCCTAAGAGGCTTTCTCACACCACTCTAACCCAGGGGAATCCAAGCCCCTGCTTGGATTTGTTCTTACTGTTTTGTTGCTCTATGCCCCAGCTCCCTGCAGCAGTGGAATCTTTAAAAATGCAAAACGAAAAACTAAAATCCCTGAAATTTTATGCATGCAACTCAGTTTAAAAAGAGAAGTCGAGCCAGGCGCAGTGGCACAGCAGCTCGGGGGGCTGAGGCAGGAGGATCACAAGCTGAAAGCCAGCCTCAGCAACTTTGCGAGACCTAGTCTCAAAATAAAGACCTAATAAAAAGGGCTGGGGATGTGGCTCAGGGGTTAAGCACCTCTGGGTTCAATTCTTAGTACCAAAAAATTAAAAAAAATTAAAAATTTTAAAAATAAAATTTAAAAAGAAGTAAAATTCTGGGATGTCCTATATCCCCCAAACTCAGCTCCACCCTCTTCTTCCAAAGGTCCTTCAGGACACATGAGGAACATAGATTTTTGAGGGCATTGATCTGTCCCACTTGTCTTGTTGTTTCTACTTGTTCTTCCCATATGTGTTTATCTTTCCCAGTAAACTATGTAAAGGTGAGAATATTGATTACTATGTCTACCCTATCACATCCAAATCCCAAGATGGGGCTGATGTATTTCTTGGTATCAGAGGCTGAAGAATCTAGAATTATAATCATTTTATACTTTTGTGTATCTTCCCATGATTCATAGCACAGTGCATTCCACATAAAATATGCTTAATCAATATCATACATGCTGATTAATTGACTGCTATACAGAGTTAAGTGGATCATTTTAATCTTGTTGGCTGAAATATATTTATTTAGATTGCATAAATTGATTGTACTCTTTATAATAGCATGTTGTCAGTGAATAATGTTTTTAAAATTTAGAAATAGCAGGAATAAGGAATAAGCATAACTTAAATGTAGTGGCAAAAGAAGCTGCCATCAGATTTACATGTTGTGGTACTTTTGTGGAAATAAATATGAAGCTCCAGATTTTATATATAAATGTGTATATATATACATTTATATATATATACATTCTAGGAAGGACTTTTTGTTTGGATATTTCCCTTCCTTAAGCATTTGAGTTTCGTCCATTACCTGAATGATACATAATTAAATCCAAAAATCCAGGTAATCATTGCAATGAAAATATTGCTGAAAATCCTGATGGATGTATGGACTGGCGTCCCAGTTGCAAATATGAGGCTCTGTCTCACAGAAAAATTGTGACTTCTTCAAGTCAAAGTGGGAAAACTAGAATGCTCTTTTGCTTATTCATCTATTCATTCATTTACCAAATGCTTATTGATCGACTAATCAATGTCAGACCCCCTGCTTAATCAGGCAATTACACATTAACACCTTAGACATTGCAGTATGCATTCCATATTCCCCCAACCCTCACATTCTGAAAAAATCGTGCATTAAAAAATAGCAAGACTTGGAGGGAAAATATGAGATTTTGGAACCAGAGCATGAATGCAAGGACCAAACAAAATAACAATTCTTAGAAAAGGTACTGACATAGTTAAAGATGCTAAATTTCTACGAGATAGACACCATAGTAGATGTTTACTAAGTATGGTGACTGTAACAAAAACAGCACCAAAACAGACGTGAAGACCAAGGGAAGAGAATAGAAGACACAGAGACACACCCACATAAATGCAATTATCTGATACAAGACAGAAGTGCCAAAATGTATGTTGGAGAAAGGACAGTCTTTTAACAAATAGTGCTGGGAAAACTCGGTGTCCATATGTAGAAGAAGGAACTGGACCCTTATGTCTCACCTGGCACAATTCAAAGACAAATCAAAGACCTAGGAATTGGAGCAGAAACTCTGCACCTACTAGGAGAAAATGGAGGCCCGATACCCCATCATATCAGCATAGGAATCAGCATCCTTAACAAGACCCCTAAAGCACGAGAAATAAAACTAAGAATCAATAGGTGGGATGCCATCAAACCAGAAAGCTTCTGCACAGCAAAGAAAAGAATTGGAGTGTAAAGAGAGCACACAGAATGGGAGAAGATCTTTGCCACCTGCTCCTCAGATAGGGCATTGAATTCAGAATATTTAAAGAAATCAAAAGACTTAACACCAAAAAAGAGCAAATAACCCAATAAATAAATGAGCAAAAGAACCAAACAGATACCTCTCAAAAAATACAAATAGTCAACAAATATATGAAAAAATGTTCAACATCTCTAGCAATTAGGGAAATGCAAATCAAAACCACATTGCGATTTCATCTCACTCCAGTCAGAATGGTAATTATCAAGAATGCAAATAATAATGAGAGTCAGTGAGGACCTGGAGCAAAAAGTACACTAATACATTGTTGGAGGGAATGCCAATTACTGCAACCACTCTGGAAGGCAGTATGGAGTTTCCTTAAAAAATTAGGAATGGGACCACCATACGGCCCAGCTGTGCCACTCCTCAATATATACTCAAAAGATCTAAAATCAGCATACTATAGGGTTGCAGCCACATCAGTGTTTATAGCAGCATAATTCATAATAGCCATACTATGGAACCAACCTAGGGGCCCTTCAACAAATGAAATATATATATATATATATATATCTATATATATATATATATAGTAGCATATTACTTAGACATGAAAAAGAATGAAATCATCTCATTTTCTGGTAAATGGATGCAAATGTAGGCTATAAAGCTAAATGAAGTAAGTCAGACTCAAAAAGTTAAAGGTCGAATGTCTTCTCTGATATACAGAAGTTAGTCTAAAATTACAGGGGAAAGAGAGAGGAAAGATAAGGGGGAGGGAATGCCACCAAAATAAAAGGAAGATCAGGGGAAAACAAGAAGGAGATTGAGGGGGAAGAGGAAGGTATGGGATAAGGGCAAAACAATGGAATAAATGTGACCTAACTTTCCAAAGCACGTATATGAATGTACTACAGTAAATCTCACCATTTGTGTATCCATGAGACACTAATTTTTTGAAAAATGTAAATAAATAGAACAGTGGAGTAGAAGCAAGGGAACAGGGGGAAGAAAGAGTAAGGGTAAGTACTGGGGACTTAATTAGAGCAAACTATATTCCGTGCATTTGTCATTATGTTAAAATAAGTTCTAATATTATGTATAACTATTATGAATGAATAAAATTTTTTTTCAAGAGAGAAGGACAGTGAGAGGGAGAGAATCAATTTTTATTTAGTTTTTCACATGGCTTTCGTTGCTCTGACACTTAGTTGTATACATGGTACTGGGGTTTGAACCCTGTGCACTTATGCATGCTGGGCAAGCGCCATCACCGCTGGGCCACCGCTCCAGCCCCATGAATAAAATTTTTTAAAGAAAGATGATGTATGGAGTTTTGGCTGCAGGACCATGGCTGTGGATGACTGAGCTGCTGTACTTCCAAGACAGAGCTTGGGATGGGGTCAAGAGAATGGATGAGTTGTGTTAGTTTAGGTTTTCTGTCAAGTGGACCTTGAGGTTACATTTTGGTGAGAGATGCTTACTGGAAGGTGCTTCCAGGAAGCACATTGAAGAAGTGGAATACAGGGAAGTCTCTTTAGCTTACAAAGTGGAATCAGGGAACAGATTACCACCGTGGGCAAAGGGCTAAGCTCCAGTGGGACCTGTTATGGTGCAGGCCACTCTTGGGGTATTTATTCCTTAGCAACTCTTGTCCTACATACAGGTCAAACACTGTCTCCCGTAGGCCAAAGAACACCATCAGTGTGAGAGATGCAGAAAGTGACTGCTGTGTTCTGGAATTTTCTGCAAGGGACCTCAGGAGAAGTAGGTAGGCTGAGAGCTTGCAAGTGGGAAACTCACATGCTCTGCTGGTGGGCAAATGGGGATTGCATACAGGGGGGCAAATGGATTCCTCTGTGACTGACCAGGGCCAGCTGTGTTCATTTGCATCAGCTGCTGTGCAGTAGAACAAAACAGTAGGGTGTTAGAAACTTAAAAATTGCCTGTGAACCAATGTCACTTCCACATCGTGCTGGCGTCATATCCCTGTTTATGAACTGGGTTCAAGAGTCACTGGCATTCCAGAGAGCACGTGTTCTGGAAGAACCGATTAGGCTTCCCGCTTCAGAATAAAATACTGCGGTCCCCCATTGTAGGAAGCCTGCAGATGGCTGAAAGACATAGGAGCTTAGGAGCACCATGGCAGAATGTGTCACTGAGTGTGCTGCATCACCGAGCTGGCTCTTCCACCTACTTTTGGGAGATCAGGGAAGAGACTATATCCTGAAGGATGAGCAACAGGCCCATGCATAGCAGAGAGAAGGAGAAGCTTAAGGAAATTAAGCCTTTGCCTCACACCCTGAAGATCACTGAAGATCCACCCTGTTTTCAAAGGTTTAGCATAAGAAAACGGGACATTAACATTCGAGAAATTAAGGTCTGCAGAGAAAAAATATAAGCCCTAAGGTAGTTGCTCAGCTTGCTCCCCGCATCACGCAGAGCCTACCTGGCTGCAAGCATTAGCTAAATAATAAATACCAGTCCCTTCTGTCTCAGGGAGTTGCGTCCTGCCTTGACCTTGCTTATCAGATCAGGTAGGAAACCGAGGTCCTCCTTACCACATGTGGTCATTACATTTCCCACGGCAGTTTTCACAAGAGCCCGGGCTGCTTCCCTGGCTGTGCTCCAGGTAGGTAATTATCTTGCCTCCTGTTCTAACTCCTCTGTGGTTTCAGTTGTAGGAGGGAACCGTCTCCTTCATTCCCACGTGATTGGCTGCTGGTGCCGAAAGGTTTCATTCCAGAAATCTGTTACCTTCTGCCCTGGAGCTTGGCTGGCATTCAGGGGTGGGAGAGGATGTTTGAGGACAACTTGGCCACTTACTAAAGGAAGTGGAAAACTGGGACTAATTTCCTGATCAATTGAGCACCAAATGCAATGTTTCCCCATTTGACTTCATTTAAAAAAAATGTGAAAATCTAAATTGTTCAGGAAAATTTTAAAAAATTCCTTCATCAAATTTATCGACATAAAATCTATATTCTTTAGCCTCACCAAAAGAATATGCTGTTTGGCAAAATGGCCAGTTGTCATGATGGTCAGATATTCTGAAATGACACACCTGAGGACAGACAGCCCCTTATCCAAAATGCTTGGGACCAGAAACGTTTGGGATTTCAGATTTTTTTTGATTTTTTGAATATTTGAATAAATATGAGATATCTCGGGATGAAACCCAGGTTTGAACATGAAATTCATTTACATTTCATACATGAAATTCATTTACATTTCATATACACCTCATATACAGGCTGAAGGTAACTTATACAATGTTTTTAGAGTGTCCACAGTTTGACTACAGTCTATACATAAGACCAGGTATGGGATTCTCTACTTATGACTTCACATAGGTGCTCTTAAAGTTTTGGATTTGGACCATTTTGTACTCTTGGATTAGAGATGCTCAACCTGCTAATAAATCATTGTTGCAGTCATAATCTTTTATCTTCTTCTATAATATACATTATTAGCTTATAGCTGTCAGCACATCTCCCTTGATGAAGACATCCTGGTGGTTCAATCAGTCACTGAGTAGCTTCTCGGTACTCACAGGTGCATGGCTATGTGATATGGGCAATATAGAGATGTACAATGACAGCATCACCTCCCTGCCTTCGATTCACTTCCAAGGTATAATACAACACTATAGGACCAGTTCTGAAAACAGACTTGACTTTAAATTCTGGTACCACTACCTCTGTGACCCTGGGCAAATTATAGAATCTTACTAATCCATAGTTTCTTCAACTATAAAATGCAGACAGTAATATATTGCTAATTTGCAGAGTAATCCACTCCATGAGATATGAAGATAAAGTACGCAGTATTTGGTACCTAATAAGTTGAACAAGTGTTTGTTGTTATTACTATGATAAAGGTCACCAGGCACGTATAAAGACATAACTGCACTGCTCCTGGGGAAAGCCTGTTCCTGCCCTCGTGTCCTCCTGAGCAGTGTGAAGAGCTGGTGCTCCTCAGCCAGGTGAGGTGGTGGTTCAGAGCACCGGCTTTGTGGTTAGACACCTGCATTAGAATCCCAGCTTCATTGCTTGTTAGCTCTGTGACCCTTGGCAAATGCAATGACCTCTCTCCGCCTTGGTTTCTTCCTGTTAAAATAGAATAGCATCAGATAGAATACAATCGCCATTTACACAGTCACAGGGAAACCAGTGAATACATGGTAATCATCACCTTAGAGATAACCAATATGGTGCATCTGATGATCAGACCATAGGAATCAACTCAAAGTGCAGCTACTTTTTAATCTTTATCAGACTAAAAATATCTATGATTCCATATCTATCAAAGGCTCAGTTGAATGATACTGTTCGGGTGTCATGAAGTCATGAGGGTTATTCAGCCCTCGACACCGGCCCTCAGACAAGCTGGGCCACCTTCATGCAGAAGTGGACTTATAGGCTGACTCGGTCTTTGGCACTAAGCCAGTGGCTTGCATTGGGGAACGCCCAACTTAGCATTTGCATGACCACTGTTCGTGCAGGAACACTGCAGCTACACTGTGGAAAACAAGACTACTCTTTCTAATGTTTGAGAGCCTTTGGAAGGAGAGTCCCCTATACTTTAATTCCTTGAAATTCCCAGACTACTTCACGTATTTAACACGAATTTTCAAGTTTCTAATTTTAAAATAATCATAGTTTCCTAGAAGCATGCACAGATTGTACAAGGAGGTCCATGGACCCACCCATCATCCAATTTTCCCCCTGTGTCCACACCTTAGGAAACTATAGCATAATGCCCGAATCAGGAAATTGGCATTGTTTTCAGCAACTTTACTAAAATGGGCAGCACATCTGATATTAACCCTTACTTTCTTACTATCTTTTCATTGTTTTCCTCTTCAGTGTATTTTATCATGTTTTTGTATTATACATATGACAGCTGCCTTTCAGAATCAAGTTTTTCCTTTTCAGAATCCTTTCAGAAACAAGTTTGAGAATAAATTAAATTCATTAATATTAACATTAATATTATGCTCTGTGGTTTTTGCAATATTATTCAAGTTAAGTCAATCCATAACCAGAAATAAACTGGAATTCATAATGTCTTTTCTTCAGCCCCTTACCATGGCACTTGGACATAAAGAAACTGGTATTACCCAAGGACAATTTCTCAATTGACTAAAACTCAGGTTTTTAAATTATAAATTTAGAATAATGGCCTTACTATACTAATGAAAATAATAACAGGTCTCAGCTTTTGAATATCTACCATGTGCCAGACATTTGACAGCATGGTTTACAAACAGATTTAACCTCTTATAATCATCCTGCAGCTAAATGTTTTTTAGACATACTTAAACCTCAGAATAACCTGATGCAACCACAGATCTACTTTACAGAAGAGGAGACTGAGGCTCAGAGAAGTTATCTGCCCACGCTTACACAATTAACAAGTGACAGATTGGCCAAACCAGAAGGCCTCCACTAGGGCACTTGGAGCCATACTCACATTTTGGTAAAACATGCTTAACTTGATTTTGGTTATGACATGTTGTATTGTTTGCATTTTTTCTACAATGTAATACTAAAGAATTTTTACCTTATTTGACATTTGCATATTTTACATGTTATTGTAAAAATAACTTAAACTAGTATTAGAGATAAAAGACAACTGAATTCCTGCTACAGCCCTCAAATCTAGGCAATTCATAACCACCTAGAGGAAGGAGAGAACTCACTGGGATGGGATGGAGAAGGTGGCATTTAAACCAGCATTAAAAGAGGTGTAGAATTCAGAATGTGAGTGACATCTGATTCCAACACCTACCACCCAGGGAATTGTACTTTTTAAATTAAAAATTTTTTACCATGATATTACCTTTATGCCTCTTATCCAACACAGTCACAAGTGTCTGAGTAAAGCTACAGAACCTCTGAAGAGTCCCTGAAGCACTGTTCACACTCTTTCTAACCTTACTGAAAATTACTACCTTGCTTCCTTTGATTTGTGAGTCACCATGAGAGAGTTCTAGTAGTGTTCTTATCTTTTGTGAACACCACCATCCACATGGTTCTCTTTTCCTTTAAATCCACCACACATTGCCCTTGGATTGAAGGCAAAACTATAATGTGAATATAAGCTTCTAGGGATATCTTCTTCCTTATTGAAACCAAGATATCACTCACATATTTACAATTCACCCACTTAAAGTGTCTAACTAATGGATTTTTGTTTGTGCACAGAATTGTGCAAGCATTATTTAATCAGTTTCAGAACATGTTCATCTTCCCAAAAGGAAACTCCATAACCATTACTAGCCACCTTCCACTTGGCCCACTACCACCTATCTTCTCCCTCCCCTCCATTCCAGGAAATCACTTACCTAATTTTTGTCTCTATATAATTGCCTGTTCTGGACATTTTCTCTTACAACCCTTCAATGTAACTATAATTATATAACCAACATCTCCCCCTCCCACACTCTCCCCTAATCTCCCAGCCTTTGGTAACCACTATGATACTCTCTACTTGTGTGAGATCATATATATGTGTGATTATGTGACATTTGTCTTTCTAGGCCTGTCTGTATCACTTACCATTCTGTCCTCTATGTTCATCTATGTTGTTGCCAAAGATGATTTTGTCCTTATTTTTTTTT
>PVKS010000246.1:162384-224821 GCA_004027875.1 Aplodontia rufa | reverse complement strand
TCTAGGTTTTCATCTAGGACCCTGACCATGGAGTCCTTGGATGGAGAGCTGTGAGGTTGAGGATGGAAGTTATTTCCCCTTTTCCTCATTTTCAGATAAGGGGGTTGTGGCTTGAAGACCGACAGTGAGTATTACTTTTGTAGGGGTTATTGGAGCCTCTTATGTCTTTGCTTCGTTGGGCTGCGGTGCTATTTGGGAAGCACAGATTAATAGCTGCCAGTCCAATCAGTGAAGAAGTGAAGTGGGCCTATCGGTGCATATACCAGAAAGTTTCAACTAAAACAATTATACTGATGATTAGCACCTATAGTAGCAGTTTTCATCCATGAGAGCACTCACAATATATTAAGATAGTGCAAATACCTGTTTTAAAGAATGACCTTTTCTTAAGTTAGCAGGGCCTCTATAGGTGGGGAGAAGTAATGTCTAGAAAGCCAAGGAAGTGAGGTAGGGAGGTAGTGTGGAAGTTGTGACCTACAATAAAGAGCTACAAGGTATTAGCATGGTGTAGGCTATTCAAATAATAATAAGGAAAAAATAGAAACGGGATGTGAGTAGGGTAAAGACTTTGGGTGAGGATGAGAGAGAACAGCATATAGTTTAGGAATTGCCAGAGTACAGGGAAGAAGTGGTTAGTATGCAGTGTCGTTCTCTTTGACCCAAGGAGACTGACGGCTAGTTTGCTATTATGAAGAGTTTCCCCAGTAGGACTCTAACGTTATGGAGACAGAAGTCATGTTTGAGAAGATATAGTGACAGTAGAAATCAACCATCAATACATACAAACAAACAAACAAAATATACATCCAATACAACCAAATTCAGTAATAACAATAGAGATGAAAAGCATAAAAAAACATTAAAAAGTTGAAAATTAAAAAAGTTAAAGGTACCAGAGAATAACCACCACACCAAAAAAAAAAAAAAAAAAAAAAAGAAGAAGAAGTTGGGAAGGTTCTGAGTTTCTGCCCCCTAAGTCAGTGTGTGTAGTAGGGGAATGTGTTCATATCTGACATCTAGCTGGAGAAACTTCCCAGTTGAGCTTGTCAGGGGGATGGAGTTTGGTAACCTCTGATGGCCATGGTTTTCCTAAAGGGTCTTGCCAAATTTTTCTGCTGCAGAGGGGTAGAAGATACTAGCTTTTCCTGCTTCCAGTGAGAACAGAGTTCAGTGCCACCTGAGATGCATTCCTGGGCAGATTCTTTTCTGCCTGACCAAACTCCTGACCCTCTTAAACTGGGGACCCAGGAGCTGTTGGGAGTCTAGTAGATCCTGGTGTAGATGTTTGGGACTCTGACTGTTCCAAGGAGAGTGGTCAGTCTGAAGCTAGCTTCCCTGGGATCACTGTTGCCCCACTCTTGGATGCCTTGAGCTCTTCAGTGGCCCCAAGAGATGCCGTGTGAGGTTGTTACAGTCCCAGCAAGGGAAGACAGGCATGAAGAATGCACCACCCTAACTGGCAGTGTATATATAGGTCTCAATTATAACCACTAGGGGGCGTGGAAGCCCAGTCCCACTAGAAGGACTCAGGACCTATGGAGTGTTTCCTATGCACAGAAATCAGAGGCTGAAAGTGAGCCCAGGCTGCCCCTTTTGTTCAAAGGTCCATGCCTTGTTAGAGAGTTACAAACAGCTTTCGGAGTAAGTGCATCGAGTGGCCACCTTGGGTTTACTATACCTTACTGAGCCGAGTTCTGATCACAGACTCCTCCTGTTCAGGCGTGTAAGAGGGCCAGGACACAGAGCACTTAGATCTGCTTCTCTGCTTGAGAAGACTGAGGTCCCTTTTCTGCATGTGTTTGATGGGTCTGGTTTCACTTTTTGCTGAAGGAGTGTCCAGCCCTGCCCTCAGGGAAATCTCAGGATGGCGGTGCTGGACGGCTAACTTGCACACACAAATGGCTATATGGTCGCTATTTCCAGTGATTAAATCTTCAGCAGGGCTAGATATATGGCTGCCACAGACTGCAAGTGCAGGAGTCTGTTTGGGTGTTATTTAGAAATTACTTATGCCCTGCTTCCTCCCCTCTGCATAAATCCCAGGTCCTGGGCTGTGAAGCCAGCAGTGGCAGCGGCTGGAGAGGATGTGACTAACTCCCAGTTTAAGGTGGTTATTGCAAAGCTCTATTCCTTTGGTGTTAATGAATTAAGGGGAACAATCTCCCCACACACAGTGAGCCCAGTCCTACTGTTGGAGACCACATCCAATTCCTGCAGCATGAACTTTTGCTCAGAAGTGCCAGCAGATCGCTGCTGATGGCATGGGTGCCATGTTCTCTCCTCCTAACTAGACTTCTTGAAATTAGCAAATACACATAGCCCTTAGCATGTGAAAGGCCCTGGGTTCAGTCCCCACCACTGCCTGGCTCCGCTCATTCCGTGCAGCTTCCTTAATATTTTTTTACACTAGGACTCACATCTGACAACTGAATAGTGTCCTATTCCTGGAGGAATAAGAAGATATACGCTATATACAATTTTCAACATGACAGCAATGAATTTGTCTCTTTAGCTTTTCCTAATCTAGTACATACAAGTGGTCTCAGGGGTCAGAAGGTAAGAACACAGATTGACTGCAATATAGAGACCTCTCTATAGCAGAGAAAAATCTGTATGCTATGACACCACCAGAAAAAAAAATAAGGCACTCAGAACTGTGGAGTAAAATCAATTGGGAAGGGCTGGAGGGTTGCTCAGTGGTTACAGTGCTTGCTAAGCATGTGGGAGGACACAGGTTCAAACCCTAGCACCTCATACACAATGAGTGTCACAACAACGATAACCAGATGAAAAAGTAAATAAAAACTGATTCTCCCTTTGTCCCTCTCTACTGTTCCTCTTTCTCTTTAAAAAGAAAAAGAAAAAAGATAAGTGGGAAACTTAAAGAGATACCTACTACATAAGGAGATAGGTAGACAAAGGAGGATAATAAAGATTAGAAGGATCATTCCAGAAAATGGAAAATTAAGAGGACAATTGAATTTTATATGTGAAGGATGGTAAGAACCTCATTGAACACTTGAATATACATTACTTTGTATATGTCATCTTACCTATGTCACTGGAAGATTAGCTAATCCATGATAGAATTTCTTAGATAAAGGAAGCCAATTCCATTGAAAAGCAAAGATTCTCAGTTTGACCATTTTAATAAGAATTTAAAAAAACATTTTCGGTTTTTTTATCTTCATCCCTTAGTAAACTAAACATCATGTTCTTAATTTGTCTATGACTCTCACACTAATCATAAAGTAAGGTGTGTACTCTAACAAATAGTCCCTATTGAAATTGGCTTTTTGCTGGGGATTGAACTCAGGGCCTGTGTATACTCTACCACTGAGCTCTACCCCTAGTCCACAACTGGCTTGCTGAGTTTAAAGGTTCCCACCACATTATAATAAAGTAGTTGTTACTGTATCTAATTATTGTCAGCACTTCTTCAATGTGTAAAAATTTAGGAAAATAAAACTGGCAGAGAAAGGAATATTATTGAGCTCATTAAACCCCCTAACTTTATATAACCAAGTCAGTATTTATGATTTGGGGATAATTGTATACTGCACAAGTTCAAAGTATATAAATTTTGTGATTTATTTTCTTTACTCAGAGAGTTTGTTGGGTTTTGTTTTGGCCAATTCCCAGGTAAGGTCTCCTGATTTCTCTGTCATACGTCTTCCCTGAAGGCTGTCATTTGGGTACAGTGGAGTGGAAAGGACCAATAGGTACAGTATTCAAGTTTAGACTTTGGCTATAATCTCTAAATGAGGTTCACATTCCATAATTTTCTCTCTCTCTTTTTTTCCCCTTTGGTACTGGGATCAAACCTAGGGTCTTATATGTACTAGCAAGTGTTCTAACACTGAGCTACAACCCCAGCTCTTCCATCATAGTTTCAAGTTTGTGCTAAATTTTGATTTATAATATATTACTCCACCTCAAAAGCATTAGAATGGCTACTGTAAAAAATTGTGCACATGCGCGCACACACCGGAAAACAACAAGTTTTAGCAAGGATGTGGAGGAAATAAAACCCATGTTCAATTTTGGTAGGTATGAAAATGGTACAGCTGCTAAGAAAAACAGATTGGGGATTCCTCAAAAAATTAAAATCAGAATTATAGGAGATCCAGAAATTCCCCTTCTTGTTATTTAACCAAAAAAAAAAAAAAAACCCAAAAAAACAAAAAACAAAAAACTGAAATCAAGTCTCAAAAGAGATATTTGTATACACATACATATATATACACACAGCAGAGTTTTTCATAATAGCCAAAAGGTGGAAACATTCCAAGTACCCATTGTCAGATGAATGTACACATAAAATGTGGTAATACAACATATAATAATATGGAAGCTTTAAAATGGAAGGAAATGTGACAAGTACTATAACATGGATGAACTGTGAGGACATTATGCTAAGTAGAAAAAGTCAGTCACAAAAAAAACAAATACTGTATGATTTTTCTCATACGAGGTACTTAGAATAGTCCAATTCATAAAGATAGAAGCATCATAGGCAATGTTTAATTTTTATAGTCTCAGATTTGTAAGAGAACAGTTCTGGACGCTACTTGCAAAATGATGTGAATATATTTAACACTTTCAACTAAAAAAACCTAGAAATGAATAAAATAGTAAATTGAATTTTATATATTTTTAACCATAACTAAATAAATAGTAGAATAATTAGCCATTAAGCCATTTCCTAAAGTTCTTAAAAACCAAAAGATAGAAACATATTCCAGGCATCTATTCAAAGACATTATACAGAAAGTTAAAAAATGTCTTCAAAAAATGTCACGGAACTTGATAGAAGTGATAGCTGCATTACAACATGAACGTACTGAATGCCACTGTACTGTAACCCTAAAATGATTAATTTTATGTTATCTGACTTTTACCTTGATTAACAAAAATGTCTTCATATACACTTGACATTTAAAGATGCTAAGGTCATGGGGCTGGAGAAGTGGCTCAGTAGTTGGAGTGCCTGCCTGGCATGCACAAACACCTGGGTTCAAACCCTACCTCAGCTCCACATACACAACTAAGTGTTGAAATAAAATATCAGATGAAGAAATAAAATTGATTTTCTCTTTTTCTCTTTCTTAAAAAAAAAAAAAAAGCAGATGCTAAGATCAAGTGCTAAAAGGAATGAAGAGGTATAGCTGGTTATGGCCAAGGACATTGCCCTGAAAGCTCATGTAAGCCTGACAACATAGGAAGGAATAAAAAATAGCAAAGTGGTAACAGTGACATGAGATTATGTAGGCTGATAGAACTTTTCACTACTAGTGATAATTTATCAACAACTAGTTATACCTAAAAGATAAGAAGCCTGATATTCTAGACTCCTCTGACTCAATAAACTCCTCAGTTATTAAGGGCCATAGGATCCACTGAATTCCAGGAATCCGTCACAACAAAGGGAGTCTCAGTCATGTCCAATCAGCTTGGATCCTTCAGTTTGTGTATATGTTTTGCATCATTTGTTGGCTCTTTTTAAAAGAACACCAAAGTTGAAGTAGCTATAGCCATTTCTAAGTAGTTCCTTCTTTCTTGTCCTTGAAACTATACCTGTCCTTATAGTCTAGTCTAGCTGAAAAGTAATACAGCAAAGCATTGTCTGAGCTTAGAGAGCATTCACGATGCTCTAAGTACAGAGTGTATGGGGACAGGATATCCATTGTCTATTGTCTGAGAGGCCTCAATCATAGTAGAATCATGCCCTGGAAAGCTTAGACAGGAAGTCACTAATGAATTTAATAAAGCAAGGGAGATAACAAGTTAAAGAATGTGTTTTAAAACAGTAGAGTGGCAATGTTTTTTTCACCCCTCCTCACCATTTTTTTTTTTTTTAGGAGAGAGAGAGGGAGAATCTATATTTTTCATCTAGTTCTGATTTCTCCAATACCTAGTTGTGTACATGGTGCTGGGATTTTAACTCGGGTCCTCATATATGCCAGGCAAGCACTCCATCTGCTGAGCCACCACTCCAACCCATAGGGTGGCAATGTTGAGGATAAATTAGAAGAAACAGATTGGAATATAAGACTGCCATAATAGTCTAAAGAGAAGTTTACAAGATGTAATGGGTTAAACTTTAGAATCAACTGCATAGAAGCCTTGAGACATGGTACCAAGTATTTTTCTTAGGTTATTTGTTTTAATCATCACTTGGAAGTTTATTGTTCTCATTTTACAGATGAGATGAGGAAACTGAGGCTTGACTCAAGATAAACTTGGGTCCAGGTCACACAGTTAGCTGGTAGGAAAACTGGAATTTCAATGTTGGCTTGTGCAACTCAGAGCTCATGGGTTCACATTTTCTGCTACCTTGTGTTGTCAACCAATATGCAACCAAAAAGAGTTAAACTGTTTTACATAACAAAAATATAAGTTTGGCCATACTGAATACTTCTTGTTAACAGCACCTTTAACTATCATTAATGGAGGATAAAAATCTGTCTTATTCCTTAAATAGTTTCAGTATTTGTTGAGATGCTAAATTATATGGACTATAAAAAAATTTAAACTAAAAGTATTTTTTTAAAAACATCTTTCTTAATAAAGGTAATTTTTGTACAAAATAAGACTGGGCTCTCAAAGAGAGTAATTCATACCATCTGACTGCTTCTATCAATAGAATGACTAACATCTAAATGACAGGCAGCAAAAATCATTTGCATCCTAAAGTACCTTCGAGGAAAATACTCACAAAGGTTATAAAACGAACTCTAAACTTGGGGGTCTGATCAAAGACCAACTTTGCTGAGTGTGGAAAATATAGTTATAAGATCAGGTGAAGAAAGGTTACTGAGAGATAACTTTACAACATGAATATCTTATTATAAATAACATTTCCATAACCCCTATTCATAGGCAAATTCATTTATCCAATAAGATTTTTCATTTCATAATTTTAATGTCTCGTTCACTTCAAATAAAAACAAAACTCATACATGTCTTTGAAAGAGTTCAAGGTATACTATTTTAAACTCAATCTCCTTTTTAAAAAGTTTAGTCTAAAAAAGAGCTAACAGTAGGACACAAAAATAATCTGACAACTGGTTTATTTTGCAAGAAATGAAGACTATTAATCTATTTTTTCCTTGATTTAAAATGGATAAACAAATATATTTCCTTAGTAAAACTCTTCCAAGTATAATTTCAAAACTCTCTAAATTATAAAGGAAATAAATAGCCAAGGAAAGGAATTTTTAAACTCAGTTGCAGTACATACTAGAACTTAAAAAAAAATTGGTCATTGGGTGTTATTCAGAGACAAGTTTGTGATATGGAAGAGAAATTGATTCATTCATCAATTATAGGGCAATTTTGAAGGGGGAAATGTAAAAATAAACAAGTACAACTTGATATTTTTTCACTTCATTTTAATAAACTGCTCTTGAAATAAACTATTTGTTCTTTTATTCCATCTGCCATGAAAATAAGGACTATAAAATCCTGAATAAATAGCTAGAAAGGCTTTCTTCTCCTGGTAGGACAATAGATACCCTTACATAAATGCCACCTAAGCTAACTATAGACACACATGGCATCACCAAAACACCCCACTTTATTCTTTTTTACTTTTCCTGATCTTAATATCTCAGTAAGAAACCCTATTAGTCCATTATTCTGGGAATAACTGAGTTGATTATTTTTTTTACTTGTGGGCTCTGTGGCAAGTTACAATCCTACCTGACAAAGACAAAATTCTTGAGAAGCCAAACTACATGCAGACAGGCAGAGAAACTCAGAAATTTCACAAATTAATACACATGTATATGCTCATTTCTATCTAAAGCATAGGGGTATTATTGAGGAGACAGAAATCAGGGAATGGATAAAGTGGAGGAGATCCTGGACTAGGATTGGTCTTAACTTATTTTGTCAGTATCTATGTATGCATGAATACATAATGATTCCCTCCAATATGTAAGATTATGTCAAACAAAAAAAAATTTCACAACCCCTGTGTAATAAAGCATTAATCAGATTTAAATTTTAAAAACGTTACTAGATTCCTATCACAATTTAAAATTATGAAATGTCAGAGAAAAAAGAAGAAAATTATTGTTTCAACACTGAGATACAAGGTGAGTGCGCATCTTGTACAACCATTAGCTAGTTCAGAAATTGTTGAGGTCGATCTTTATCTCAAATGCCTTAAAGGTCCTTACAAATAGCTAAGACTACCTTAGAATGATCTGTCACCAGCTAAGCTGACAAACAAATGATGAATGAACTTAGATTTGTTTTTAACTGCATAGGCAATTGTTTAAGAACACAGGCTCTAGACCCAGATCACCTGTCTCTGAAATACACCAGTTTGTATTCTTTAGTATTACTTAAATTTCCTGTGCTCCAAATTGCTTATTAATAAAATCGAGACAATATGATAAAAGATGATCATAGGATACCACTATATGTCAAGTGCTAAGAATAGTGCTTGGTACTTAGTAAACATTACATGTGTTTGTTAGATTTGAATTTCAGTTTGTATTAATGTTTCCCTAGGGTGGGTAAGTAGTAAAACCAGGTAAGAAGTTGGAAACAGAGATTATCTGAAGCTGGGAATCTGAGTAGGACTGTTACCTAACAAACACTGGGAAGGGGGGGGTCTCTTCCTTATTTGAGGTGTAATTAGAGAACAAAGACCATCATGTAGCCTACCTTTGATCCACAAAGCACTGGGTGAGTATGGATTGGTCATTTGCGAAACTTGCTAGATTGATGCTTATTATCTCACTTTTATCCTACTCCTTTCTACTCACTTATTTCTCTGTTTTGGAACGGGAATTTCTACCCTAAGCCAGCACCACAATTGTGTGTTTGTGTATGAATGTACTAAATTGATCCATCCAGTATGAGGCAGAACATCAGAAATTATTTCTCCTAAATAACTGCACTCCATACCTGTTAAATTTTCTCTCTCCACTTCCCAACCCCTCATATCATTTCCAGGCTCTAGTAGCTAGATCAACTTTTAGCTTTCACAATCGGACAACGTGGGGTAGTTGTCTTTTTGTGCCTGGCTTATTTCACTTAACATAATGTCTCTTCAGCTCCATCCATGTTGTTGCAAATGACAGAATTTTATTCTTTTTCAGGACCAAATAATATTCTCTGTGTGTGTGTGTGTGTGTGTGTGTGTGTGTGTGAATTAAAAATTTCTCTAAAGACTTACAGATGGTTATGGGATTATGAAAAAAATGTCCAGCATCACTAATAATCAGGGAAATGTAAATTCAAAATACAGTGAGAGGGCTGGAGTGCTGGCTCTGTGGTTACTGTGCTTGCTTGGCAGGCGCAAGTATGTGAGTTCAAACCCCAGCACCACATACACAATCAAGTGTTGGAGCAACAAAAGCCACATGAAAAACTAAATAAAAATTGATTCTTTCTCTCTCTCTCACTTTCCCTCTCTTTAAAAAAAAAAACACTGAAATATCACTTTATACCTAATAGAATGGCTTTTTATCATAAAGACAAACGATAAATGTTGGTAAGGAGGTGGGGAAAAGTATAGCCACTATAGAAAAATAGTATGAAGGTTCCTTAGAAAACTAAAAATAGAAGTATCATATGATTCAGCAATCCAACCACTGACTATATATAGCCAAAGGAAATGAAATCAGTAATATTGAAAAAAACATCTGCAGTCTTGCATTCTCTGCAACACTATGCAGAATATCCAAGACATGGAAACAACTTATCTATGAATGAATAAAGAATGAAAAAACTGTATATAGAGTGAAAGTTTGAAAATATGGCATATACACACAATGGAATACTATTCTGCCATGAAAGGATGAAATCCTGTCATTTGTAACGACATGGATGAACCTGGAAGAGGATATGTTATAGTAAAATAAGCAAAGACACAGCTATTGCATGATCTTCCTTATAGGTGAATTTTAACAAAATCAAAATATAGAAACAGACTTAACAGATGAGGGCGAGGGACGTGTGGAGATTGTTTGGTTTGGATATGAAGTGTCTTCTCCTACATACAGACTTATGTGTTGAAGGGTTAATTCCTATTGCAAGAATGATCTGAGATGAGGCTTTTGGGATCAGACTGGATCTCACCAATGGATTAATAATTTGATGGCTATATATACACACACATATAAAACAGGAAGAAAAAGATACATCACCTAATTAAAGAAATATAGATTAAAAAGATATTTATGACAGATAAAACAGCACAAATAGGGAAAAATAAGCAATAATATTGTGCTAGAGATTTCTATTGCTCAACCATATAAAGTACACCTTCCCACTTCCTGTGCTAATGTAGACAGGCCTCTGGTCAATGGGGCAAGAGCTGAAGTAATATGTCTTGCTGCTATTCCAGAACATTTAATTGCTGGTGAAAACAAGTTCTCCAGAACTACAACATGATGGATTCCATCTGAGCAGAACTGACTATGACATGACTCCCTGGCTTCTGCGATGCACAATTGGCCCAATAATCCCTGATGAGAAGGAGTGGTGGTGGCAAGGTGTTGCAGCAGTGCAGTGGTGAGTGTAGGCTGGAACACAGTGGCAAGCAGGGAGCACCTCGCCTGTGCAGCAAGCCAACGCACACCCACCCATCATCCTTCAGCAGCCCTATCTTGCTCCATACCTCGGTACAGCTGAAAGAGCCCCCTTTCACCTCCCCTCAGCAGCCACTGTTTGTTGATATCAACCTTCTGCTTCCCCACCAGCAGTGGGGAAAATGGAAGTGGAGTCCCTCAATGGGACTGCAGGACTAGTCAATAGCATTAGTATTTTTCCAAATCCTGATTAACACAAATTTGGACCAACAGTGTTGACTCAAGTGCTATATGTTTAAACCCCTAGACTAGCACACTCAAGGAGCAATCCCTCTTAGGTAGCCTCTCGCTCCTTGGGAGTTCTGTTTCTATTCCTACTTGAATATCTCCTACTCTTACATTCACTCATTCTCTTCTGTGAACTTCATTCTTCAAATCTGTGAAACAAGAACCCAAAAAGAAGAAATTGGTGGTAAGCTGATAAGGTCTGCTGCAACACTGGAGGGCATAGCCCACCATTAGGGGCTGCAACACATCTTGGCCTGCTGCTTATACAGGCCTCACTTGTCAGTAGAAACAGAGAAACTCTGGTTTCAACCCTACCTAATCCTAACCTTCAGTAGACAAGCAAGAAAGAAAATGCTTATATAACACAGCATAACTATACATCCTAAAATAAACAAACAACAAATTGCAAACTGGTTATTTCAGGGGTTTGGGCAAGGATTATTGTGAACTTATGCTTTTTTTTTTCCCTTCAAGAAAACAATTTATTAAAGATAATGATCAGTGGGGTGATGCTTCTGACCTGTAATGCTAACTAACTTGGCTCAGGTTGGAAGAATAGCAAGTACAGAAGGCCTGACAATCTGGCAGGATCACATCTCAAAAACAAGAGCAGAGAGTATTCCTGGAAGATCAAATGCCTAGTGTACAGGAGGCACTGGATTCAATCCCAAGCTCTTGGGACCAATGGTAAAGTGCCCCTGGGTTCTATCCAGCAGCCTGCACAGAAATGTTCAGACTGGGGGTGTGGCTTGCTGGTAGAGGACTTGCCTAGCAGGCTCTAGGCCCTGGCTTTCATCCCCAGCATCACACAAAAGTTCATCTACAGAGATAACCGGGCTGATACATCTCAGCAGTTTAGCCACACCCTGTCCCCAAATAAAAAGGACTGGAGACATGGCTCAGTGGCAGAGCATCCCTGGGTTCAATCCTCAGTACAGAAAAAAGTGCAGAGGCTGGGAGTGACTCAGGAGCAGATCTTTGGCATAATATTCAAGGTCCTACATTCAGTTCCAACAGGATAAAAAAACTTCACTGCTGCTAGGTATGGTGGTGCATGCCTGTAATCTCAGTGGCTAGGGAGACTGAGACAAGAGGATTGCAAGTTCAAAGCTAGCTTCAGCAACTTATCAAGGCCATATAGCAACACCCTGTTTCACAAAATAAAAAGGGTGGGGCTGGAGCATTGGTTCAGTGGTTACAGCACTTGCCTGGCATGTGTAAAGACACAGGTTTGAACCCTAGCACCACATACACAACAAAGTGTCAGAGAAATGAAAGCTACATGAAAAACCAAATAAAATTGATTCTCTCTTTTTCTTTCATTGTCTCTTTCTTTAAAATAAAAATAAATAAATAGGGCTATGGATGTGACTCAGTGGTTAAACGCCTATGGGTTCAGTCCCTGGTACAGACAAAACAAAACAAAAAGAATTAGCTTACTGTGGAGGTATGGAATTTGGATTTTTTGTAGGGCTGGACAGCAGTGTAGAAATTGAGGAAATCCAGAAGTGTGGATGTTGCAGGTCAAAGGCAAATAGGCTCCCAATGCCTCCTCAAGAACAGTGGACTTTTGCTTTTATTACAATAAATATTTCCATGTTTTTGAAATTACTTTTGTAAATATAAAAGAAAGGTTAAAGTATAAAAAGAAAATGATTGCATCCAAAGTACAAACAGGAGTAACAATTATTCCAGATTTGCACTCCTATATCTGGAGAAATATTGCTCATTAAGGTCAATACATATGTCTCTAAAAGACAAGCCTACAGTTAAGTCATTCTCATTCCTTTTTTCGTTTTTATTATTTCTTTTTTCAATATAAATGACAATAGAATAGACAATGACATAATTATAAAAGTATGGAGTATAACTTGTTCTAATTCAGTTCCTAGTATTTTCCCTTCCCCTCCTTTCCTCCCATTCCCTATTCTTTTTGATATACATAATAGAATATGCATTGCTATAATTATAAAAGCTTAGAGAAAACCTTGTTTTAAAATTCAATTCCCAGCACTTCCCCCTCCCCTCCCTTCCTCCCACCTGTTCTTTTTAGATATACCTGACAATAGGATTAGATTTTTATAAAGCTTGCAGTATTATTTATTCTAATTCAGTCCCCAGTATTCCCCCCACCCACGTTCTTTTCCCTCTACTCTACTGATCTGTTATTTACTAATAGTTCTGTTTTTAAATTAGTGTCTTGTTGATGTACATATTGATGAGATTCACTATGGCTGTAACATGTATGAACATAGTAAAGTTAAACCTGATTCATTCTACAAATTTCCCGCTCTCCTCCCTCAGTTTTCTTCCCCTTTGCCAATTCCTCTGATCTTTTCCTTATTTTGGGTTAGCTTCTGTGCATCAGGGAGAACATCTGACCTTTGGCTTTTTGAGACTGGCTTATTTCACTTAGCACAAATAGCCTCAAGTTCCATCCATTTGCCTGCAAATGCCATAGTCATTCTTCCTTATGGCTAGATAATACTCTATTGTGAATTTATACCACTTTTTCTTTATCCATTCATCCACTGAAGGGCACTTTGGTTGGCTCCACGGCTTAGCTACTGTGAAGTGTGCCACTATAAACATTGATGTGACCGCATCACTGCAGTATTCTGATTTTAGGTCCTTTGGATATATACTGAGAAGTGGGATAGCTGGGCCGAATGGTAACTCCATTCCTAGGTTTTTGACAAATCTGCATACTGCTTTCCAGAGTGTATGTACCAGTTTGTAGTCCCACCAACAATGTATAAGTGCACCCTTTCCCCACATCCTCGCCAACATTTATTGTTGTTCGTATTTTTCATAATTGCCATTATGACTACAATAAGATGAAATATCAGTGTAGTTTTAATTTACATTTCTCTAATTGGTAAAGATGTTGAATGTTTTTGTCAAGTTTGTTTGACCATTTGCATTTCTTTTGAAAAGTGTCTTTTTAGTTCTTTTGCCCATTTATTGATTGGGTTATTTGTTTTTATATCCTGGACACTAACGCCCTCTTTGAGGAGCATATGACAAAGATTTTTTTCCCATTCTGTAGGGTCTCTCTTCATGCTCTGAATTGTTTCCTTTGTTGTGAGGGAGTTTTTCAATTTAATGCCATCTCAATTACTGATTTTTAATTTTATTTGTGATTTGTAAGTCTTGTAAAGGAAGTCAGTTTCTGAGCCAATGTGTTTTGGGCCTACATTTTCTTCTAATAGGTGCAGGGTATCCGATCTAATTCCTAGGTCTCTGATCCACTTTAAGTTTTGTGCAGGGCAAGAGATAAGAGATTGTTGTTGTACAACGTATGGATTTCCAGTTTTCCCAACACTATTTGTTAAAGAGGCTGTCTTTTCTCCAACTTATGATTTGGCACATTGGTCAAAGTATGAAATAACAGTATTTATACAGGTTTGTCTTTGTGCCTTCTATTTCATTGGTCTTCATGTCTGTTTTGGTGTCAATATTATACTATTTTTGTTACCATACCTCTGTAGTATAATTTGAAATCCAATATTGTGATACCTCCAGCTTCAGTTTTCTTGCTAAGGATTGCTTTGGCTATTCTAGGTCTCTTATTTTTCCAAATGAATTTCATTATCACTTTTTCTAATTCTGTGAAGAATGTCATTGGAATTTTGATGGATACTGCATTGAATCTGTATAGCACTTTTGGTAACATGGTCATTTTGATAATATTAATTTAAGGCATCCATCCTCCTTTTCATAAATGGTACCTGGTAGGGTCACATTGGATTTAATGACCAAAATTAAGGTCCAAAAGATAATTATCTCCTTGGAATACACACTGGAACAGGATTTACAGAACGTTAAATGATCAAAAAGATAGGCCATATCTCTCACTAGACAAGTAAGTAACTTTACAAGGCGAAATAGTTCACATTAAAAAAAAAAATCCAAATTGCTGGTAATAAAAATTGCTATCCTATAAAGTGAAAAGCTTTACAACAGTCCTCCTAGGGTTGTCAAAGGTAAGTTCAATCTCATCTTTCTTCTACTAATTTGACTTTTCTTGATGGAATAAAGGAGAATTAAAACCCTTAATTCCATGAAAATATTTCAAGTGTTGCTTAAGATGGACATGGAAGACTAAAGGGTTAGGTTCCTGAGAAACACTCTCCTTCCTCCATCAAACCCTTAATTCAACCAAAAGAGTTCTACTTTGTGTGTGTGTGTGTGTGTGTGTGTTTCCACATGAGAATTTTGTCTTTAAAAATGACCTGTAGGGGCTGGAGCGGTGGCTCAGTGGTTACGGCACTTGCCTGGCAAGCGCCAGGTAGTGAGTTCAAACCCCAGCACCACGTACACAACGAAGTGTCTGAGGAAGGAAAGTCACATGAAAATCGAAATAAAGATTGCTTCTCTCTTTCTCTGTCCCCTCTTTCTTTAAAAAAAAAAATGACCTGTAACTAAATGACAGAAAAAAAAATCCATCATCTAAAATTACTGTTATGGGATGATGTAGTCATAAATAATTAAACCCCAAGAAAAAAATTACCACATTAAGTTGTTTGCCTTTTTAAAACCAAGTGGTTAAAATCCAGGAAAGAATTCTAATCATTATAAAGCATACACCATTGAAAAAAGTCAAATAAACACACATACTGTGTGAGATATAATTATGTCCAAGCTTCTGTTCTCAGTGGAATGATATACCTAAGGAGCCCATCTCTTTTAATTTAACAGCTTATCTAACTTCTTCTCCATAACAGAGAAGTTGGTCAATTTTATGACCCAGTTCATCCACTTTAGAGATAGAAGGTTTGGCTTACTGGAGAGATCAGCCTGCATTGAACTCAATGGCGAATTGGTGATGGTCACTAGAATGTCCTCTGTTTCAGACAGGAAAAGATTCTATAGGAGGTATATTTCATCAAGGTTCATAACAACAGGAAGGTTATGTAGAAAGATAGTCTCACAGAATAGATGGGGAAATCTGTGCTATAAAACTGCATGATTGTTATGCTGTTTTACCAAGCAGAAACCTATATAGAACATGTCATGCTTGCCAATGGAAGAGCAGAAGTTCAATAATCATAACTGTCAGTAGTTGGACAGAGTTATCACAAAAGCTAATACAACTGCAAAAACAGTTACCAGAGCTAGTTACACCAAACTAGAGCATCTGTTTTCATGTTTGATTGTAGTTATTTTTTAAAGCCTACAAATAAAATGGGGAACAACTAGAAGGAAAAAACTAAATTATGAAATTTATTTTTATTTTATTTATTTTTTGTTAGAGAGAGAGGGACAGTAAGAGACAAGAGACAGAGAAAGAGAGATTCAATTTTATTTAGTTTTTCATGTGGCTTTTGTTGCTCTGACATTTTATTGTGTATGTGGTGCTGGGGTTCGAACCTGTGTCCTTGCCCATGCCACACAAGCACCATAACTGAGCCTCTGCTACATCCCCCTAGAATATGAAATTTAGAACCTACATTTTCTACAGAAAAGTTGGAAGAAACACAAAGTTAATCTACTGACTGGAAGCCTTGGGAGGAAAAGCACAGTTGTATCACAATTTAAAGACAGTACAAAGAATTCTTTTATAAAGTGGGTATTTTTGTGATATAACCATGTATATGTTCATAAGGCTGTGACTCTGTCCTCATACTTTTCTTGTAGCTTCAATAATAACATGATGACTTATGCATGAGTGCTTTACATATTTCATTAATTCATATTAATTCTCAGAGATAATCACTCAATACAGTTTGTATTTTAGAGTAGTTTTATGTTCACAGCAATTATTAAGCAGAAGGCACAGGGGGTACACATACCCCTACTCCTATACGTCCAGAGCCTCTCCCATTATCAATATCTCCTACCAGAGTGGCACAATTGTTAAAAATGATGAATTCACCTTGACACATCATTATCACCCAGTCTATACATTCATTTACACTGGGGATTCACTCTTGTACTTTTTATAGGTGAACAAAATTTTGATAACATGATCTCACCATTATACTATTATCAGAGTAGGTTTCCCTACACTAAGAATCCTCTGTTCTGGCTATTCATCCCTCCCTTTCTCCTAAACCCTAGTAACCACACACATTTTTACTATTTTCATAGTTTTGCCTGTCCCAAAATGTCATATGTGTGGCATCACATAGTGTATAGCTTTTTTACATTGGCTTTTTCACTTAGTAATACGTATTTAAGGTTCTTCCATATCTTTTCATGGCTTGAAAATTCATGTCTTTTGGCATTGAATAATGTCTCATTGTCTGGATGAATGTGACCATTTTTAAACTTGGCTTCTGTTTCCTGGGTTTTCTGAAAACACAATTCACCAGTATATATTTTTTTCTTTTCTTTCTTTCTTTGTGTGTATGTGAGGGGGGCAGGATTATTGGGAACTGAACCCAGGCTTCATTCATGCTAGGCAAGTACTCTATCAATGAGTTATACCTCCAAACTCCCAGACCTCACCAGCATACTTAACAAAACAGGGCATTATCTGTCTATATTTTTGACTAACATAGTCACAGTTCAAATATAAAGCATAAGAAAAGACATAAGGAAAAACTATCTCCATACAGTTCTATTTCTGCACACACACAACTGGCAAGCCAAGCCCGCTTTATTAGTTTATCCTTCCACAGATTATTTTCTATGAACACCCAGTCAATATAAATTCATGTGTGTTTTTATATCTCACACACACACACACACTAACTTCCCCCTTCTGTTTTTCCACTAATGGCTTACTTCCCAAACTGTTGTATATTTCCTTTTTATATAATAATATATTAGAAAAAATGTTATATTAATATACAACATACATCCTCATCATTTTTTTTTACAACTATAGGCATTGTACCATGATTTATGCAACAGATCTTCTAAAAGTAAGCATTTGGTATAGGAGAAATTGAAATTACCATCATGCAACTATTTGTTATAAGGAACAAACATATTTTGAATTCAAGTTAAGTATCAAATGGCTAAAATAGTGGTATCAAAATTGCTAATTCAAATACTTAGAATAATAATTTCTGGGCCAGCATGCTAGTAACAAATCCACTTGGTCATATCTGGATATTTACCTTGAATTTATTATAGGTAATTTTAACCATATGATTTACTCATCCATGTCAGGGAAACTGTAAGGCTTTAATAAGCATATCTGGTTTACGCATGGCTTCCACAAAAATTACTATTTTGATTCATGGCATGTGAAAGTATTATTGGAAAGCAGAAAGAAAATAATTAAGTGGCCCCAACACCTTCACTTTCTTCCAAAACCATGATAAATAAATGTCTGGAAAGAATGTCATCTACCAACTAAAAACAATGACTCTTTTTTCCTTATCAGAATTAGTTTGAATGTCCGCCCATGGACATATAAAGATTTAATAATAACAACTGATGTTGTTATTCACCCATTTGGATAAACTAAATTCTACTATTAATTCATAATTCATTATTTTCTATAACTAAGAGAATCACATAAGTCTGCCAAGTTTCAAATTTCACATTATTTTATTCCAGTGCTGGTTCATTTCCTTTAATAAACGAAATAATTAACATCTCTTTACCTATAGTCTAAGAAGGGTAAGAATTTAATACAGATACTGGGAATCTCTGTATACTGAAATTCAGGATAAAAACTAACGGATGAAAACACCTCCAACCACCTTCAACAGTCATTATTGCCTCTGTTGGTAATGTTTCAACTTATGAATAAGAAATATTCAAAGCAACATCTTAAAAGTATTTAAAATTAAATAAAGACAAAAATAATACAAATAAATGGGTAATGTTTACATTGAGATATAAGAATATTTAAAGATCATTTTTCATACCTTAGAAATGCAGGCTATCATTTAGGGGAATAACGGAAGGGCAAGGAGAATAAAGAGAAAGGAAGGGGGTAGGGGAATACTGGGGACTAAATGAGAATAAGTTAAACTTCAGGCTTTTATAAAAATGTTAATGTTTAGCTATTGTCAAGTATATCTAACAGGAACAAGGAGTGAGAAGAAGGAAGGGGAAATGCTGGAACTGCGTTAAAACAAGGTATACTCCAAGCTTTTATAAGTCATTGTATGTACTACAGTCACAGATATAAAAAAATGTTCTTCATAGGTATAAGAATTATGTCACTATACATGGGTATATTAGAAGAAATATACACGACAGAAAGAGAAGGAACCAGGGGATGGGAGGAGGAAGGTGAGAAATTACTGGGGTGTGGGAATGTTGGCCCAATAATATTGCTGTATCATGTGCATCTATGAATATGTGACAGCAAATCCTACCATTATGTACAAGTATAATGCACCAAAAATAATATAAATAAAAAATAAAAATTAAAAAATGCATACAGGTTAAAAAATGTAAAAAAGAAATGTAGAGGGCTGGAGTAGTGGCTCAGCGGTTACAGTGCTTGCCTAGCATGCACAAGGATCTGGGTTTAAATCCCAGCACCACATACACAACGAAGTGTCAGAGAAACAATGACCAGATTTTTAAAAAAAATTGTTTCTTTCTCATTCTCTGTTTAAAAAATAAAAAAAAGAAATGTAGGCTATCATTTACAAAGCAAACTCTTTATAATTAAAAAACTTTAAATTCTATATATCCATTTTGATGTTATTCTTTTGAGAGGGGGAGAGAGAGAGAGAGAGAGAGAATCAAAATTTTTATTTAGCTTTTCATGTGGCTTTCATTGCTCCAAGACTCTGTTGTGTATGTGATGCTGGGGTTGGAACTTGCATATTCACACATGTCAGGCAAGTGCCAAAATCACTGAGGCACCACTCCAGCCCCTTGATGTTATTTTTAATATCAGTTCTTCATAAAATACCATGTTAGTCTAAATTACATTTTTAGTCTTTTTACTAATCTTTAAATTATGTTGTGTTTTTACTAAAATATTAAAATTTATAAATGATCCATGTTTTGGACAGAACCTTTATAGTTAAGCAGTTATCTTCAATTGTGTTCTATAATATTATACCAAAAGTGTGACAAATTGAACATTCTCTGGAGAATTCAGACTGCAAGTCCCTTAGGGATTTCATTTACCTTAAAACTCACTTTGGATTTTACCTTTATGAGATTTGAAAGTGATAATAATAGCATACTTTTACTAATTATAGAAATTCAAGCTTGGTAAGTTTTTACAACTTTTTTTTGAGAGAGAGGGACAGTGAGAGAGAGAGAGACAGAATCAATTTTTATTTAGTTTTTCATGTGGCTTTCATTGCTCTGACACTTAGCTGTATATGGGGTGCTGGGGTTGGAAGCCAAGTACCCGTGCATGCTGGGTAAGCACCGTAACCACCAAGCCATGCTCCAGCCCCCTCAACTTCTTTCATATAGAATATCCTATGGTTATTCATACTTTAGTCCCTCAAATATGCATATATAATTAAAAAGCTAACTTATTTGTTCATGAAGAATTCATTTGGGAACCTTAAAAAATAAGAATGCCCATATAGTTAGTTATATGGCAATAAATATGTGGGGAATAATAAATTATGTGCTCATTATACAGAACAAATATGATATGATTGCTGATTTCAAGGACTTTGCAGTTTCTTGAATGCGACACATAATGTAAAAATAAGCAACAAAATGAAAGTTTATGGGCGAATGTTCAGCAATACTGACTATATTGACTTCTTAGGATTGTTAGAAACAAAGTACTAATAACTGGGTGGGGCTTAGCAGAACAGAAATTTGTTGTCTCACTTCTGGAGGCTAGAAGTCCAAAACTGAGTCACAGGCAGAGCAAGTTCTTTCTGAAGGCACTAGGGAAGAATCCTTAGCCTCTTTTAATCACTCCTGACTTTCCTTGTTGCTCCCTTGGCTTGTAGCTGCATCACACCAATTTCTGCCCCCACATTATTCTCTTTGTGTGTCTGTGTCCTCTCGTCTTTTTTTAATGAAATATTTTTTATTATTTAATTTACTTTAGATTTTTTTATTAAGCAGTTGAGTTACTGTACAATCATAAATGTAAAAAAAATGCACAGAGTTTTACAAATTTTCATTTGATAAGGACCTGAGATCATTTTAATAGAATATCTTCAAGGTTCCAAAGAGTTATATCTTAATCGATATCAGAGGCTCTTCAAAGTTTAGCCCATGAACTATTCAAAAATAACAAAATAAACAAGGGATAACTGTTCCATTCATTCCTGCTTCTCCAGCAAACCAAATCAGAATTGCGGGCAAAGCTGTTTTCCTCTTTGATGAGACATTAATGAGATGCTGTGGATTTTACTAAGTATGATAATTCATTCTTGCTAGAAATAATAGAAATATAGTCATAACCATTAAGACAAAAGACCAATTATGCCATCAGCTGGTGAATTCTGAGAAAGACACCAGAGGTCCCCCAAGTCACAGTCTGACAATCAATGATCGAAGATAACTGGCAAAACATAAGTTATATTGTTATAGCATTTATTAAATAGTATTTCTGTGGTAAAAATAATAAAATTGACTAATATTCAATTTGAAATTTGGTCTTAAAAACCATTTTCTAGGAGGCACAAACATTTCTTTTGAGTTTTTGGATTTTTTAAAAAGATATATGTCATAACATTCATGACTTTCAGTTGTTTTTAGAAAGAACTTATCTATTTGGTTTGGAAGCTTAATAAATAGATATTACACCTTTTTCAAACAACATGAGTCTTTAGAAAATTAATTCTATAACATGTTTGCTACAAATAAGGAAATAAAGTCTCTTCCCATCTTTTTCAACAGTGGTTTAAATAATGCAAGTACAAATGCCACTTCCTTAAGTATCTGATGGGTCCTCAGCACTTTGGCATGTGGTAGTTTTGTCCCCAAGCCCTTTTTTTTGGGGGTAGGGGGCTGTCAGCTGTAAGAAACAGTTTTCTACCAATTACTGTCACAATATGAATAAATTCAAAACTGAAAATATAAGCACTGAATATTTTCAGTAAATTTATCCCAAACCTACATTAAAATAGGATTTTAGCATTTTAACAAGGAATTTAGCAAGAAATTTAAAAAAACATTATATTTTACTTTGTCTTCTATAAATAAAAATCAATAAAAGAAGATAAGAGCATTCATGCAAAGAAAAAATGACAATAAGTATATGATTTAAAATGAAAGAAAGTTACAATTGCAAAGAGCATTAAGAAACATAACCTCATACAATATTACAGAACTGCTGTCGCCCTGATGATTATGACTCAATAACAAATTATAATTTTAAAAAAGATTTACTTAGCATCCATCTATCACCAGTTTCTTTAAGTATGCGTCTAAACAACACTAAGTAAATGATTCCTACCATTATTTTGTTTTGAAAGGTGTTAAGAAACATGCTATAAAAATAAGCATTATTTTTAGATGATCACTTTTAATAATACTCCAAATAATCAAGGCACCATTGGCTCTTACTCTAAACCAATCGCTGCCAAAATTCTTTGGGAATGTGTAAAAGGTATGTGTTTACAGGTAAGACCAATAAATACACAGTTTGAACTGGCTTTGTACAAATTCCAACATGGTTAGAACATGGGTCTTCTAGCCTGAATCACAACCAGTTTTTCTTTCTTTTTCTTTTTTTAAGAGAGAGGGACAGTGAGAGAGAGAAAGAGAGAGAGAGAGAGAGAGAGAAAGATACAGAGAGAGAAAGAGAGAATCAACTTTATTTAGTTTTTCATATGGCTTTAGTTGCTCCAACACTTTTTTATGTATATGGTGCTGGGGTTCAAATCCATGTCCTCGTGTATCTCAGGCAAATGCAGTAACCACTGAGCCACCACTCTAGCCCCACAACCAGTTTTGACATCAAGGTGATGACACAAATATTTTCAGGATATGCTTTTTTAAAAAAATTTTTTATTATTTTTTTAATTTTTGAACAACCATACAAGCTTTTAACAAAATAATATAAACTGTATATAGTTTCTGAATACTAGATTTACTCCCAGGAGTGCCCCCCAATTACCCACCCATAACCCTCCCTTCCGTTACCCACAATATCTCTAAAAAAGTATTAGGTTGTATAACATTACACCTTATCTGGATTTAACACATGATAATAGACCACCTTTCACAATGGCCAGGGTCTAGTTCCAGCCGCCACAGATGAGAGGAGACAATCGACCCTTGGTTCTCTGGATTAAGCTGATTTTACTCTGCATAATTTCTTCCATAGCCATCCATTTACCTTTGAAGGCTGCAATATCATTGTTTCTAATTGCTGTGTAAAATTCCATGGTATATATGTACCACAGTTTTTGGATCCATTCTTCCAGTGAGGGACATCTGGGTTGTTCCCACAGTCTAGCAATAATAAATTGAGCTGCTATGAACATAGATATTGCTGTGTCACTACAATGTGCTGATTCTAAATCCCCAGGAAAGATACCTAGGAGTGGAACAGCAGGGTCATATGGTGGGCTCATCCCTAGTTTTTTGAGGATTCTCCACACTGCTTTCCAGAGGGGCAGTACCAGTCTGCAGCTCCACCAACAGTGTGTTAGTGTTCCTATCTCTCCACAGCCCCTCCAGTATCTATTATTGTTTATTTTCTTCATTTTTGCCATTCCGACTGGCGTAAGGTGATATCTTAATGTAGTTTTCATCAGGATATGCTTTTAAACTCATCTCCAGAATAGGCATTATATTTTCCTGAGTATTCTCATTCAATCTTCTTAAATGTTGTTTTAAATATTTTATTCTTGAGGGTGTATGTACATAGAGATTAAAGTTTAACAAACTCACACAAAGCTGCACAATTTTGGCCTGACAGTTAGTTTGTGCCATCAATGATCTCTATCACCCATACTTTATCTTCAGTCATACTGACATTTCTTTCCTAATATCCTCACATGTCTCTATTTGTTATGGCTCAACTATTACCCTTCACTTCAAATTAACACTATGTGCAATCACTGCAATAATGATTCTCAAATGATCATCTGCATTCCAATACACCTTGTCAGAATAATCTCATTAAAATACCCCTTTAATCATATAACTTTTTCAGAACTATTCAAGGCTTCCCATTATCTAAAGAAGCATTTCTTTAAACAAGCTTCACAGAACACCAGTTTCACAAGATTTTAACACATTTCAGTTTTAAAAGCGGATGAGGAGAAATGGAGTACACATTGTTGCCAAGTGGTTAACAGAAAAAGCAGTTTTTTTTTTTATTCAACATAGTCCTTGAAACTCTGGACAGATCAATTAGTCAAAAGAAGGAAATTAAAGGGATATGGACAGGCAAAGAGCTCAAACTACCACTGTTTGCTGATAACATGATTTTACCTTTAGAAGATCCAAAAAACTTCACTAAAAGACTCCTAGAGATCATAAATGAATTCAGCAAGGTAGCAGGTTATGAAATCAACATTCAGAAGGATGAACTGACTGAGAAAGAAATTAGAAAAATTACTCCATTCACAATAGCCTTTAAAAAAATAAAATACTTGGGAATCAATCTAACAAAAGAGGTGAAGGATTTTTACAATGTAAACTACATAACACCAAGAAAGAAATTGAAGAAGACCTTAGAAGTTGGAAAGACCTTCCATGTTCTTGGACAGGGAGAATTAACATCAAAATGGCCTCGAGATCTGACCTGGAAAGAAATGAGAACAGTGATAAAACACATCAAAATCTATGGGACAACATAAAGGCAGTTCTAAGAGGAAAGTTCATTGCATTAAGCTCATTCATTAAAAGAACAGAAAGATACAAAATCAATAACCTAACACTTCATCTCAAGGCCCCAGAAACAGAAAAACAAACCAATACCAAAACTAGTACAAGAAAGGAAATGATTAAAATCAGATCTGAAAGCAATGAAACTGAAATCAACAATACAAATAGATCAATGAAACAAAAAATTTATTTTTTGAGAGGATAACAAAACTGATAAACTGTTAGTCACACTAACAAAAAAAATACAGAAAAATCTCGTTTATTAAAATCTGGGATGAAAAAGGAAACATCACAACATCACTTGGATTTCAGACATTTGTGAAATCCAAAGGATCATCAGAAACTATTTCGAAAATCTATACTCCAAAAAGCTAGAAAACCTTGAAGATATGGACAAATTCCTAGAGAAATATGAACCATCCAAATTGAAATAGAAAACTTAAAACAAATCATTTCTAGAAATGAAACTGAAGCAGCCATCAAAAGCCTTCCAACAAAGAAAAGCCCAGTACTGGATGGATTTTCAGCTGAGTTCTACAGGACCTTTAAAGAACTAATACCAATCCTCCTCAAATTATTCCATGAACTAGAAAAAGAGGGAACTCTATCAAACTGTTTCTAAGAAGCCAATATCACCCTGATACAAAAGCCTGACAAACATAAATCAAAGAAAGAAAACTTTAGAGCAATATCCTTGATGAACATAGATGCAAAAATCCTTTAAAAATATTGGTAAACAGCCTTCATTAAAAAGATAGTACACCATGACCAAGTAGGATTCATCCCAGGGATGCAAAGTTGGTTCAGTATTTGGAAGTCAATAAATGTAATTCACTACATAAATAGACTCAAAAACAAGAAACACATGATTATTTCAAAAGATGCAGAAAAAGCACATGTTTAAAACACTAGAAAAGATAGGAACAGAAGGAACTTACCTCAACATAGTTAAGGCCATTTATGACAAACCTTATTCTGAAGGGAGAAAAAGTGAAAACATTCCCTCTAAAAACAGGAACTAGACAAGGATGCCGACTTCCATCATTCCTATACAATATAGTCCTTGAAACTCTGGCCAGAGCAATTAGGCAAGAGAAAAAATTAAAGTGATATGGATAGGCAAAGAAGAGCTCAAACTATCACTGTTTGCTGAGAACATGATTATATATCTACAAGTTCCAAAGAACTCCCCCAGAAGACTCCAAAAGATCATAAATGAATTCAGCAAGATAGCAAGAGATGAAATCAGCATTCACAAATCACTTCCATTCCTTTATTCCAATGATGAACTTATTGAGAAAGAAAGAAGGAAAATTACTCCATTCACAATAGCTTTAAAAAAATAAAATACTTGGGAATCAGTCTAACAAAAGAATGGCAATAACCAGGAATACAAACAACAATAAACGTTGGTGGGGTTGTGGGGAAAAGGGTACACTTACACATTGTTGGTGGGACTTCAAACTGGTACAAACACTCTGGAAAGCAGTATGGTGATTCTTCAAAAAACTAGGAATGGATCCACCATTTGACCCAGCTATCCTACTCCTTGGTATATATCCAAAGGACCTAAAGGCAGCACACTACAATGATGTAGCCACTTCAATGTTCATAGCAACACAATTCACAATAGCTAAGCTTTGGAAACAACCAAGGTGCCCTTCGATGGGTGAATGGATAAAGAAATTGTGGCATACACACATAAGGGATTATTACTCAGCCATAAAGAAGAATGACATTATGTCAATTGCTGGCAAATGGATAGAACTCAAGAAAATCATGCTAAGTGAAATAAGGCAGTATCACAAAACCAAAGGTTGTGAAAACTAACCCAAAATAAGGAAAACAACAGAGGAATAGTCAAAAGGGAAGGAAATGGAGGAAAGAGGAATGAAACAGAGAAAAATTAATAGAAGGAATCATACTTAACTTTCCTTTGTCCATATCGTAGTGAATTTCATCAATATATATATCAATGAGTCACTAAATAAAAAGCTGTTATTTAACAGAAAGACTAGTAGAGGGAAGAGAAAGCAGTGGGTGGGAGGATACTGGGGATGGAATCAGAATAAATTATACAGCATGCTTTTATAAAAATGCTAATGTTAAAGCTTGTCCTGGAGCAGTGGCTTATCGGTTATGGTGCTTGCTTGGCAGGCATGAGGACACAGGTTTGAACCCCAGCACCACGTACACAACAAAGTGTTGGAGCAATTAAAGCCACATGAAAAACTAAATAAAATTTTGCTTTTCTCTTTCTATGTCTTTCTCTCTTTTTTTAAGTTAATGTTTACCCTATTGTCAAATATGTCTAACAAGAATAGGGGGTGGGAAAAAGAGAGGGGAAGGAGAAATGCTGGAACTGAGTTAAAAAAAGATATACTCCAAGGTTTAATAGGTATGTCATCGTATATACTACTGTCACATATAAAATGTTCTTCATAGATATCAGATTATGTCTCTATATCTGGGCATATTAGAATAAATATATACCCCAGAAAGAGGACTAGGGGACAGGAGGAAGGAGTAGGGGATTGCTGGGGAAGAGGAATACTGACCAAATAATACTGTTGTACCATATGCATCTATTAATATGTGACAACAAATCCCATTATTATGCATAACTATAACACACCAATAAAAAATACCAAAAATAAAATAAATGCTAAATAGATAAAAAAATAATTTAGAATAGCTTGCATTTGCCTCTCCAGATCAAGTCTCCACCCTTCTGCTTCCTGTTCCAGAAAGCTTACAGATATGGATTATATCAACTGGTTCTCTTGCCCTCTAGATTTCAGTAGAATTCAGCTTTCAATGGAAGTCAGCTAATAGGGAATACCAACAAGAGACTTAAGGAGAAAAGAAGAATGAGACAAGAGAGTTTATCTTGCTGATTCCTGACACATAGGTTACGTGGCCTGGCTGTTTCTCTGGGCCCAAGGTCACAACACTGATGCCAGGTCCCAGACACCACTTCTCCTTATCCTTTCAGTGTTAGAAATGGCAAACAAAAATCATGGTGTTGGCCTTTGAGTACTGCATTTATGGTTTCTTATACCCTCTGGCTTCCTCCTAAGCCTTGTGCCCACCTTTACATAGTCTCTTTAGTAAACTCCCCTCAAATTACAGAATTTGAATGTGCTATCTGCTTCTTGCCTGAATTTTAAATGATACAGATAGTAAAAATAAATCACATGGTCATTTTATTTATTTATTTTTTTTAATTAATTAATTTTTTATTAGAAGTATCTAGAAATACAGTTGAGGGGGAAACATTATCAAAACATTAGCAATCAATGGATATAAACTTTGTTATCAAGGGGAAAAGCCAAAACATGGATAACCACCTTGGGTTTTACCTGTTGCAGTTTCCCCCAGAAGAACTCATGTGTTAAATGGGTAGTTCGTGGAGGAATGACATCAGCTTCTGGGATGGTTCCCCCATCTTCCCAATCTCCAGACTCCTATGAGTTCTTCATATACCCTCCCCTCTCCCCATCCCCCTCCCTACACCTCCAAGTATCCTAGAGAGCCATCCCCCTATTACTCTGAAAGTCATTCAATTTGAGGTTTTGTTAGGTTAGCCGTCTGCCATACTGCTTCCCCATATATGCTAGCATCAACAGATGAGAGAAACCATTCGGCCCTTGAGTCTCTGAGATTGGGAGACTTCACTAAGCATAATTCTGTCCATCTCCATCCATTTGATTTCAAAAGACATAATATCATCCTCTCTAATGGCTGAGTAGTATTCCATAGTATATATGTACCAAAGCTTTTGTATCCACTCGTCCAGTAAGGGTCATCTGGGTTGGTTCCATAATCTAGCTATAGTAAATTGAGCTGCTATAAACATTGATGAAGCCACATCGCTATAATACGCTGATTCTAAGTCTTTTGGGAAAATTCCCAGGAGTGGGATAGCTGGGTCATAAGGTGGTTCCATCCTTAATTTTTTGAGGATTCTCCATACAGCTTTCCTTTACACAGTCCCTTTATTAAACTCCCCTCAAATTACAGAATTTGAATGTGCTATCTGCTTCCTGCCTGAATTCTAAATGATACAGATAGTAAAAATAAATCACATGGTCATTTTAGAAGACAGTGATTAACCTTATAATACCAAGAATCAGCAGTGGATTTGTTTAGTTAATTTAAAACTAAATACAAGCAATGAGTGCCAGAGTGTGATCTACTGGAAGGACGAAACCATGACCTACTCATCTTTGTATTCATCTCTGTGCATAGAAAAGTTC
The DNA here is from genome assembly GCA_004027875.1 of Aplodontia rufa. Classification (NCBI taxonomy): domain Eukaryota; kingdom Metazoa; phylum Chordata; class Mammalia; order Rodentia; family Aplodontiidae; genus Aplodontia; species Aplodontia rufa. The sequence goes on along the minus strand of PVKS010000246.1, from coordinate 196,035 downwards.
CTCACATATGGTTTGCAATAAACATTCACCTTAGTGAATTTCATAGTCTATGGCAGAGGCAGGCCTCACAAAATACACACAGGCTCCTCTGTATTTCCCTAGTCTCTCCTGCAGTTAGGTAAGGGCAAAATGATCGGGTTTTGGCTGATGGAATATGGAAGGGAATGATATATGCCTCTTCCAAGTTTTCCCTTAACATCATTCAGGGAGCCTCAACTCTCTTATTCCCTTGCCATTATTTAACATTTTTTTCCTCAAGAGATGTGAATATAAAATAAATGGAATTGTCTTGATTCAAAAACTAAACATTGTGTTAAGCCTGAGTTTTGTGTCTCATTATTTACCTAATACAGGATACATTTGATTTATAATAATTTTGCATTTTAAACAATAAAACTGATTTTAACTTCTATTTAGATGTAATAGTTTTCTCATGAATACTTCTGCTATTTTAAGACTAATCATATATTCCACATTACACAAAGAATGAAAATATATACTTTAAAAATAATTTGTTATTGACAAATAAGGAAAAAACTCTAAAAGCATTCTGTTTGCCTAGTAGTCATCTAATAAGATGACTATACAATGAAATAAGGATGACCTCAGGACTTAGTTCTACATCTAGACTGACTGAGACCTCAGGTGCAAGGGCCTGTCTTGTTCCTCTTGGTGCAGACCAGAGAAGGAAAGAAGGTATTGTGCTATGGTTGAAAACACAAGGTGTAAGGAATGGTATTTCCAGAAGTTTGGACCATTTCTAGATGCACTGGGTATTTTCTTTATGCTTTGGTCCCCTTCTGCCCATGTTTGCTTTATATTCAGTTTACATGCCATTTTCCTCAATAAGTAAGAGAAAAAGAAAGGAATAAAGCTGTCTTGTGCTGTTTTCCGATAAAAATACAGTATTCTCAATGGATGGGTTAAGCTTATCAAATTTTTATGTCCTATTGTTTTAGCCCTTTGTGGATATTTAATACTTATATTTAGACAGTGGAATAATGTCAAAGAACATATTTGTTATCTACATATACTTACCAGTAAAAACCTCAAATACATATAAATACATACAAATACATGTATTCATACATAAAGTACATATTTACTTGGTGTCATTTAAGAATTTTAAAATCTCATCTTTTTTGAGATTTAGTCTTTCTAGTATTATAATTTACTGATTTGAGCAACCATTCTTGGCTTTCACAGTTCGAACATGCTATCTTGTTGGATTTTGCTTAAAAATTCTTAGGCAACTAATATATATTTATTAGGTAACAAAAAGATATGGTGTTTTTAGTGATTATATGAGAATACAACAGGCTCCCTATCTTGCTGCCATCCCATTCCTGTGGAATGACATGTTCATATATTTGCCTTTTAAAATACATGTTAGAGTAGCTAATTTACTATCTCCTCCTCTTCAGGATCATTAACAGATACACAAAAGACATTTTTTTAAAAAAAAACATTTCATTTCTCTTGAAATGTAAACATCTATTCTTAGTGTAGCTTTCTTAAATCTCCTTACCTAAATGTCTAGGTTAGAATATACATCTAATTCCATATAATCTTGCCTTTCTTGGCTATAATAAACTCTAAAGCTATATATACTGATTTCTCCCAAATTTCTACTTGATAGATCACTTTTCTCCCTAATAGTAAAAATTAGGCTACAAATAATAGATGTCTAAGGCAATAAGGAGATAGTACACCTATTACAAAGAATGATGGTAAAAGAAGAAATGAGTGTTTGGTAAAGGTTCAGGGAATATTAATGTTCTAATATAAAATAAAAATTATGTTATATAAATTGCTTGACCTCTTGGAGAAAACTGATTGAAGCAATTGCATGCTTATAAGTAGTAAAAAATGAAGGGACAAAGAAAGAGGAAAACAGGAGTAGATTATAATTATTAAACTATCCAGATATCACATTACTTCTAAATTTAGATTTATCAAACTTTTAATAAAATAGGTTGAAAACACTTCACATTTTAAAAATGAAAAAAAAAACTGTTGAGGCAGAAAACAAAAATCAATGGTTTTACCCACAGCAGTTCTAAATTAAGCAGCTGACACTTCAAAGAGAAAAGTGGTCTACATCAAATGGTAAGATTCAATACAAGGTTCAAAGAGCTGAAGTCTGTTGTTGACAGTAAAGCTGGGAAGAGTTTTACTGAAAGTCTTAGTTTCTAAACCAGATCATAAATCTCTAAGAAACAGAAGAGCAAGATATACTCTGATCACATTAACATGGAAGAATGAATAAGTTAGGGAATGAGAAAATGGAAATAAGAGGGTAAAGGAGAATTGGTGTCTCTGAATAATGTAACTCAGGCTTCATTTGAAGAGCTGATAGTTTCCTCCTTGTCAGATCCATTCTGTTTGTATTCTTAAAACTGTACTTGTCAGAAGTGACTGGGATTAACCAATAATCTGTCCCTGGCTACTTAAAATTCCTATAAATGCCACATTACTAAACTCAGTTTCAAAGAACCTCATATTCACCTACAGCAAAAAACTTGGAACTTTTGGCTTTTGGCTCTTGTGAAGACTGAATTATCTTTGAGACCCACTGGTTAAAGGCATGATCTCTGAAAACCAGGGCTTAATCATGATCACACTTTCCCTTTCTTTAAAGTCCAGCTGCTAATGTATATTACTTCCATGGTCACCCAGGTCTTGCTAGGTTACCAAAGCTCCCGGCTGTCTTGAAGAACAAAGAAAGGCAGAAGCCGAACCACACTGGTTCTAGCTATAAACTTAACCTTCTAGAATAGGTAATGCTGAAAAGACTGAGCTAGCTGTTGGCCAAGGGACATTTTAATATGAAGACTCTAAAATGAAAAGACTGATTGACACTCAGGATATACTGTGTACACTTTAAATCTGAAAACAGGAACATACTTTTATCTGGTGCAATAAACAGCTTGGCAGATGACAAACAGCTTTTCGCCTTGCTTGACCTCTGTTCACTGGTGCACATCACATACTAGGGTGAATTCACTTTCAGCCCAGAATGTTCTAAGTGTCAATAATATTTCTTCAAAAAAAATTTTAGAGCACAGACCTAGAAATATGCATGTGAGTTTGGAGCTGGAAAAAAATGACTAGTAACTGGCAATAATCTGACAAATAAAATAACTATATTCTGATCATAGTAATGAGCAACTTAACATAAATGTTTGCTTAAACCCCTAAGAGTATCCAGAAAAAAAGAGTGAGTGAGTGAGAGAGAGAGAGAGAGAGAGAGAGAGAATGCATTTGACCTTCTAGGCAACAACTTTAAAATGTAGTGAACTCTTACTTATCTGCACTGACAAACAGAAATCAATGGCACAGATAATTCAACATGCCCGGCAATCAAAAGATCTTATACACTGGATTTTATATTTTTTTATGACTAAGTCTTAAGATCAGTTTTAAGTTCACAGTCAAACTGAGAGGCAGGTACAGAAACTTGCCTTCTATTGACTTGCCCCCTCACATACATAGCTCCTCCCATTTCTGATATTCTCTACCAGAAAACTTTTGGTTTTGAAAACAAGTATTTGACTAAACTGTTTCTTTACCATGTGCCAGGTTTTGTGTTCTTTAGGTGTTGGGGGTCAGAGGGAGTAAATGGATATAGTTAAATGTGTAACTAAAATACAACAGGGTAAGATGCTGAAAACTGGTCTGTACAGTTCTACAATAGCACAGTGTTTCCTAAGACTGTAAAGTGCACACCTAAAGTACCCACAACCTGAGCATCAGAGAGACAGAAGACAGATGGATTAAAAACAATCAGAGGCAATGTGCAAAACATTAAAACAGTTATCTAGTGCTGGTAAGGCTGTGGGGAAAGGGAGACTCACCTACACTGCTAGTGAGAATAAGAACTGACTGCTAAGGCCTTTGGGGAAAACACTCTGGTATTATTTATTAATAAAAGTTGAATGTACCTTTTGCTAAAGCAATGCAATTTCTTGGAATTTAAGTAAAAGCACGATTAGGAAAAGACAGCTGTGCAAGACATTTATGGAACATTTTTAGTAGTAAACAAAAACTGCAAGCAACTTGAGTCCATCAATGTATTAATCAACGATTAAATAAACAGCAGTATTATAGAAATACATACAGCTATTAAGAGAACACTTTAGTTCTATATTTTCTGACCTAAGTAATGTTCATGATTTATTGCTAAGAAACACAAGTGACAGTGAAGGTACACAGAATAATTCCATTATTTTCCAAAAATCTTCATTCTGTATAATTGCGTATGGATATATACAAATTGTATGAGCATGGAAAAGTTATGGAATTTATTGAAGCATAATTTCAGACTATTAATATTAAGTGAGACAAGATGGGGATAAGTGAAAAACATATCCACTCAGCAAAAATCAAGGTCAGGGGGTGTGGTAGGAAATTCATGCTATAAATTACAGGGGAAATATTTAGAAACTTTTCAGTAGTGTTACTCTCTCACTTTGCTCAGGTTTCATTTCAAACATCACATCCTCAGAGAGATCCTTCTGGAACTTTCTATCTAGTTACTATACTCCCATTCATTCACGTGTTAGTCCCTTAGTTTTCCATATTTCTATATGAATATTATATATTCATTTAATTATTGTCTGCCTTTCCTACTGAAACACAAACTCTATAAAGATGGGGAGGCGGATTTGTGTTGTTTATTGTACCTCCAGAACCTATAGTCTCAGTCAATGAACATTTGCTGAATAATGAACGGATTATATTTCATGCTTAAAACTAAAAATAGACATGGGCAGAGAACAAACTAAAATAGCAAATAAAGATATTGAAATGATTGGATGAGAAGGAATTGGCAGCAACTTAAAAAGATGACTTTTAATAAGTAATAAATTAGTTAAGCTTATATATTTTAGGATATTGAAAATAGTAAATCTTCAAATGGGGTGGGAAGGGAGAGGAAAAAAAGAGAGGAAAATCAAAGTTGAATGAATAATCAAAAATGTGTATGCCTGAGTAATGTGATGAAGGAAAAGGAAAAAGAGAAAATAGTTTTTCCAAATACTTATAAACTTTATTTATTGGACACTGGCACATCTCTCATAAAACAGTTTTGCTTTAATTTGTAAATCAATGTATAAGAAGTAAAAATATATTTAACTAGCAGATTTTGGTATTAACACATAGAGAGTAAAAAATAGGAAGTGATACTGAAAAAGCAAGCACTCACAGATTCCCAGCAAAATGGGCACATTAATGCCATATAACCTGAAAATTTTTATGTAACACCTAAAACAAAGTTAGTAATTTTAAAAAATGTCCATATGTATATTTCAGGTACCAATTTTAAAAAATGTCCATATGTATATTTCAGGTACCAGAAACCAATACTGTTATTTTCAAATCACAGTAGTTTATAGATAAATTAGATGTTCTCAAATTTACAACTACACATAACAAAACTAGAAATAGTTTCTATGTTCTTACACTCATATATCTAGTATGTTAAAATATAAAGCCAGTGACTATGTATATAAATTCTAGATAATCATCTTTTTATATTTAGACTATATAAATTAAATATAATTTTTTCAGAAAGAATACTATTTTACATATAATTTTATAAATTCTAATTTTCAAATAAAGCTGAGAGTATACTATTAAGGTTAAAGTATACAAAGTCCACAGAGACAAAGAACTAAAGGTACAATAAATACATTCCCAAGTCATTCAGTTCACCTATAATACATGGATATTTAAAAGTTGGGTATAACATGAAATCTCTAAAAAAGGCATCCTAAACAAAAGAAATACCTTATTGTCCATTTTGCTTAAGAAAATGAGAATGGAATAATTTCTTAAAAAGGCAACTTGTTTTCTATGATTATTTGGCTATCCATTCAAAAATTTTTTAAATATTTTAAAATAATGAATTGATATTCTCAAAAAGTTAATCGTAGCTTACTGAAGGAATACAATATAATTATTTCAGTCCCAAAAGAAATACATTTGTATTCTGTTCCTGTAATACCCATCTTCAATCTTGAAAGGCTCTTAGAAAAATAACCTGTACAATGAAACCTTGTATAACTTTAAAAATTACCTTATTTTTCTTGTTTAAATAATAAAGAAAAAAATGAACTGATTTTTAGGTAACTATTAAATTTTCTGCAGATGACTAAACACATATTTAGATATCACATTTAGACATATTTAGTTAAAATCAATTAAACTGAGAAGTCCTTCCCTTCTGGCTGTCTATATTCTTCTTTAATCCTGGACAGTGTAAACCCTTATTACCAGTAATTTGCGACTATAACACCGAGGAAAAATGCTAGCCTCACGATTTTTGTCATTTCTCCCCCCACTTCCCCTGCAGGCTGCTACTGTTTGATGGCCTTTATGGAAATATAAATTCAATCAGCAGCTGCAAATTTCATGAGACGTCCATCTTCATGCTGAATTTCTAACTGAGTGTCAAAACAATCTGTGGATTTCTCCCTGATGAAACACACATTGAATTGTAAATTTTTGCAATTTCCTCATGTTTGAATATCAGCTGTAGGAAAATAGTGCTAGCCCAGATATACTGCCTACCAGGCTGAAACAAGTAATTTTCTTTTCTTATCCTCTCATGCCACTTAAAGAGTTAAACTGTTTAAAAAGCCATGACACAAAACTCCCCATCTCCAAATTGGACAATTAAATTATCTATACTGTTGTAAGAAAATGAGGCTATAAAACCATTAACATATTTGATATGATTTTAAAAGAATTTTTCCCCCAAGAAATTCACTTGTTTGGTGTGGTCTTTGTTTAAACTATATTTGGTAGTGAAAAATGTGATGAGCTTTGAAAAAAATAATATTTTCTTTATATAATGTCAGTATAATATATTAATGAAAAGCAGTCACAAAACAATGAGTAGAAACTCCAAGTTTAATGGGGCACATTTTCATTAAATATTGCCAAGAGAAAAAATATTAAAACGAAATAATTAAAACAGCATGACTAGCCATTCTTCTTAATGTATACTTAAAACTGAATTAATTTTTCACTAAAGAATCATTTTCAACTGAATAGCTAAACAGAATTGCTTTTAAATAACACTATTATAGAACCTATGTTGTTTTATAACCAAATAAGCAAAAAGATTATTTTAAAAAGATCTTAAGAAACGCATTAAATGACTTGTATTCCAAGATAGCAATTTCTTTTTATAAAAATCATTCATTAATGTTACTAACCAAATAATTCACAGCCCCACTTAAAAATTCAAAAAGATACTATAGTAAGCAAGCTTTATGTATGGCCTGTAGAACAAACACTTATTGAACATCTCCTGTGTGTCAGGTAATGTTTACAGAGATGCACAGAAGACAGTACTGTACTTCAGAGAAGGCAGTCTCTAGTTGAGAGACAGAAAAAAAATAATAATGTGTTAGAGTAAAATAAATGCTATAAAATGTACAAATTAAGGGCAAATCTGGGAGAGCACTGTGAGAGGAACAACTTTTTAAATGAGCAACTACAGAGGCTTTCCAAAACAGTATGCTTGCTTTGGCAGTACATACACTAAAATTAGAGTGATAGAGAAGAGTAGCATGACCCCCATCCCCGGGCCCTTGCACAAGGATGGCAAGCGCATTTGTGAAGCTTTCCATTAAAAGAGAAAGAGAGTGAGACAGAGAGAGAGAGAGAGAGAGACAGAGAGAGACAGAGACAGACAGACAGACATAAGTCCTAAGGATATACAGAAGTTAGCTAGAGTAGCAGAAGGGAGAGGCATTCCAGGCAGAGGAGAGAATACAATGAAACACATGAAAGCATGGAATAGCACAATACATGTGAAAAACCATTAGTAATGGGAAATTTAGAACAAGTTGACGTGTGGTTTGGTAGAATAGGCAGGCTGGAGTATTTAAATACTTATCTAAACATTTATTTTTAAAATACTAAAATATTTCTTCAAACATTGTCCAGAAGGCAATGGGGAAAAATTTTAAAGCAGAAATACAAAAAATAATGAATGCTATCTCTCAAAAGGACATAAAAGTTATAGTACAATAATTAAGAACACAGAACTCTGGAGCCAGACTTGTTTCAAATCCAGCTCTGCCATGTGCTAGCTATATGATTTTGGGCAAGTTACTTTCTCTATGTCTCAAGTCATTAGTAAAACAGTAATAATGCTATATACTGCAGGGTTAGTATACGAATCAAGTATCTTATAATTATTTACTACTATTATTATTACTTTATAATTTGGTCTATAGGTCTATAAAATTTGGCCTATAGGCCTAAATCTAAAATATATGAGTCCTAAAATGAAAATTGATTAAAATCACCTGGAACATTCTGGCACAAATACTCCACTTATTTTCACTAAGAAAACATTTGCTAAATGCTTATTATGTACCAGATAGATACAAGAGTAAAGAAAAAGAAAAAGAAAAACAGTTAAAAAATACCAAAGGAAGAGAAAAACTAAAGTAACTCTGAAATAGATTTTTAAAGTTATTAATATAGAGCAGAATCAACCAACATTCTTAAAATATTAGGATATTAAGATTTAAACCAATATCAGTGTTCAAAAAAAACCAGAAAACTCTCATATCTTGGTAGTATAAGCTGATATACAGGGGCAACCTTCTTGCTAAAAACACACAGAAAAGGTGGATAAAATACATTTAAAATAATGTATATTAAAAATTAAAAAAAGAATAATTCCTTGAATACCAGAGACAGACATTAAAACCAGAGCCCTAAGGGCAGAGGGCTTGGAATTACAGCTTTAAATCCCTTGCCAGAAGAGAAAATTTACCTTCAGCTGGTATGAGGCAGAGGAGGAAGAACTAAGCATGTACCTAAAACTCACAATATCAAACAGTTATTGCTATTCATGAAAATCTAACTAAAAGAATCCATTGGCCCATGGTCTCCGAGAAGGACCAAAAAAGACAGTTATTAGTTACCTTCAATTGGGAAGAAAAGGGGGAAGCCACAGTGAGAAATCAGAATTTTTAGAGAAGTATCATATATATGTGAGGATTTCAAATTTACACAATTAAAGTGTGTGAACATCATAAATTAAAAAGTAACACAAAATCTGCCTGGATATTTGAAATCTTTTAGGATCCAAAAGACAAAAACATAAATAGTCCCACAGAGATACTCATATACTATACGGGATTTTCATAAAAAATAAACCCTACTCAAGATGAGCTCATAATAAAAAATTACAACTTCAAGAAACTATAAGGAGGGGCTGGAACGGTGGCTCAGTGGTTATGGCGCTTGCCATAACCACATACACAACTAAGTGTCAGAACAATGAATGCCATGTGAAAAACTCAATAAAAATTGATTCCATCTGTCTCTCTCTCTCTCTCACTGTCCTTCTCTCTTTAAAAAAAAGAAAAAGAAAAAAGAGACTATAAGGAGGGGCTACAAATAGAATTCCCTATCACTATAAATACATTACAGACTGTTAACTTATAGTGGCTGAACTACTTTTCAACTTTATGATGGCATGAAAGTGTACCCAAACTACCACTCTGCTTTTCACTTTCAGTACAGTACTCAAAAAATTACATGAGGAGATATTTAACAACGGGCAAATGGTGGCCCGTACGGGGATTGAACCCGCGACCTTGGCGTTATCAGCACCGATTCCCTGGCAGGAACCGGACAAGTGTCTCATTCAGGCGGTGAACTGAGGTTAAAATAGACCCACTGGTCTTAAGTTCTTCAAACGCTTTATTTCTCCCTTAACCGAGGCTAAAGGCCTCCAGGCGCTTCCCGCCTTCCCTCTCAGAGTTAAGGCCCTTAAGGCATTACATTTAGAGTCAAGACTACTCACATTCAGGGTCCTTGTTTCTACTGCCATACCAGAGTCCCTGTTTCTGCAACCGAGGCTCTTACTGCCTGCATCTTCTCTGCTGCTGATCTCTCAGCCGTTGCTGCTGCTGCTGCTCTGGTTCCATGCTTTCGCTGGTCCTCGCTTCTGCTGCTTGCTTCTTCCATGCTTCTTCTCTGACTGCTTCAGGACAGGGCGGGCTGGCTGGCTGGCTGCTTGCTCTTCCAGGACAGGGCTGCTTCTTCTTTTGCTACTTGCTTGCTTGCTCTCTGTTTATCCATTACAACAGCCAATAGGGGTATCCAATTGTAACAAATGAGTGGCCGAATAGCTTAGTCATGCGGTCAGGCAATTTGCTAATTACAAGCCAGCTGGACCCCTTAGAGTTGTTTACCACCAATTCTTTTACATGCCAGCTGGGCCTCATGTTGGGGAAATCCCCAACAAGCCATAGTGCATCTAACATACAGAATATAAGCCCCTTAAAGATGTTCTTGAACTAATTCCTGAAACTTGTGAATGTTACCTTATATAGTAAAAATAACTTCAAAGATGTGACTAAAAACCTTGGTATAAGAGAGGACCCAAAGTAATCACAAGAGTCCTTCTAAGAGGGAAGCAGCAGGATCAGAACAAAAGAGGGAGGACAGAGGACAGGTCTGAGAGTCAGGGAGATTTGAAAATGGACAAAAAGGCAACAAGTTAAAGACTAAAGATGGCTTCTAGAAGCTAGAAAAGGCAAGAAAATGAATTTTCCCCTATAGCCTCAAGCAGAAGCACGACCCTATTACCATGGTGATCTTAGCCAGGAGAGACTGATTTTGGACTTCTAACCTCCAGAACTATAAAATAATGTCTGTGTTATTTTAAGCTACTACTTTTGTAGTAATTTAGCAACAGGAAACTAATATTATGCCATAAAATTAGAAATGAGAAATTAGTAATAAAAATAGCATGAAACAAATTTTCTTAAAACATTTCAAAACTTAAAAACCAAAACCATACAGTTGAAAGTAATTTATGGATCATGATGTTAATTATAACATAATTAAAACATCTGAGAGAAGCACAGTATAATATCAATTACTGAGGGATACACTGAAATTACTGTTTATAGGAATTAATATAACACTAACTACATCAGAAAACAAAAAGGATGAAACTAATGATCTAAAACTAGAGAAATTAGAAAAAATAATTGGGGACTGGTAGAGGAAGAAACAAAGTAGAATATATGAAATAATAAAGGGTGAATTAATATTCAACAAAATAGAAAATAAGAAACAATCAAAAGCTAGCTCTATGAAAGAAGTAAAGACAAATTTATTATGATCTGGTTAAATTTTAAAAGGAGGAGTACAAATAAACAATGTTACGAATTTATAAGTATACATAAAAGTATAAAAATGCTATGAATAAACGTATGCAAATAAACTTGGAAACAAATTAAAAAATGTATAAATTATCAAAAAGGAGAATTGGAAAAAGTAAATAGAATATGCAACTACTAAAGAAAGTGAATTAGCAGTCAAAAATATTCATATAAAAATACCACTAAATCTAGAAAGTGTAATAAATTTTCCACAATACCTGCCATCTGTTCCAGAAATCAGAAAAAGAAGGAAAATAGCTGTTCTTTTAATATGCTAGCATACCCTGCTTCCACAATCAGAAGAGGCCAATACAAGAAAGGAAACAAAATATGTAAAAATCACTCATTTAAAAAATCAGATATTTTCCTTAGTCTCTTAAAAGCTCATCTGAACATATTATTTTAAAATTATTATCTAGCACTACTGAGTATTTTATAGCAGGTGGTTTTTTTCAGATTTTTAGTCTGACTTGTTGGAAAAAGTAATCTTCCTTAGAGACTAAAAAGTTTGTCTTAATTTGTTGCTTTCTGAAATATATTCAATTTTTAAAGAATTTTGATTTACTAGGTACAAGGGGCTCACCGCCATAGTCTCAGTAACCAAAGAGATTGAGGCGAGCAGGAGGAATGCAAATTTGGGGCCAGCCTCAACAACTCAGCAAGGTCCTAAGAAAGTCTGGGGATGTGGCTCAGTCATTTAACATTCCTGGTTTCAATTCCCAATACAAAATATATGTAATGAAAAAATGTTCAACATCTTTAGCAATTAGAGAAATGCAAATTAAAACTACACTGATTTCACCACACTCTAGTGAGAATGGCAATAATTAAGAATACAAACAACAATAAATGTTGGAGAAGATGTAGGGAAAAAAGGTACGCTTAAACATTGTTGGTGGGACTGCAAACTGGTACAAACACTCTGGAAAGCAGTACGGTGATTCTTCAAAAAACTAGGAATGGATCCACCATTTGATCCAGCTATCCCACTCCTTGGTATATATTCAAAGGACCTAAAGGCAGCACACTACAATGATGTAGCCACTTCAATGTTCATAGCAGCACAATTCACAATAGCTAAGCTTTGGAAACAACCAAGGTGTCCTTCGATGGGTGAATGGATAAAGAAATTGTAGCATATACACATAAGGGATAATTACTCATCCGTATAGAAGAATGACATTATGTCAATTGCTGGCAAATGGATGGAACTCAAGGATATCATGCTAAGTGAAATAAGGCAGTGTCAAAAAACCAAAGGGTGAATGTTCTGATAAGTGGAAGCTAACCCAAAAAGAGGAAGAAATGGAGGAAGGAGGGATGAAAAAGGGGAAGTCTGTGGAAGGAATCAGACTTAACTTTCTCATGTTCATATATGAACATATAGTCAATCTCATCAACATGTATATAGAAACACTAAATTAAAAAAAATTAGTAAATAACAGAAAGACCAATAGAAAAGAAGGAAGAGAACTGGGTGACAGGGGAGAGGGGAAATTCCTGGGGACTGAGTTAGAAGTTATATAGCATTCTTTTAATCTCCAAAATAATATTACAATGACAGGTACTGTTACTCTATTATACAGATAAAGAAACAAGTGATGGAATAAATTATAATTATTCCAATGTTCCTTGTGGTGACCTCAGAAGCAACACTAAAAAACGAGTCTGGTCTGAGAGCATAGCTTGGTGATAAAGCATAGGCTTTGCTTGGCAGGTGCAAGGCCCTGGGTTCAATTCCCAGCACCAAGAACAAAACAAAACAAACAAAAAAGAATACCTACAAATGAAAGGCAATATTTCCAGCCATCATCTTTTCTATATTAAAGGTCACCTATTAGAACCTCTTTATTTTGCAGATGAGAAAATCCAGGCTTTTAAACAGAATGACAATTACCCATGCAAGGTAACGGAACCTCAAAATGACAGAGTCAGTATAAGAAAACAAGTCTTAAGCTGTGTGTGTGTGTGTGTGTGTGTGTGTGTGTGTGTGTACATACTAGTATTTTATTTGGATAAAACTTGATTAGTGATGAATTAGAAAGTTCTTCACTGTTTATTACTCATGGTATTCTAACAGTACCCACATGAGATATAGTAGATTAAACAAAACAAGAATTTAAAAAATTCCTTTTACCTTTTATAATTTATTTGTTCCAAGTAAATGTCTCCAGGTATTCAAAATGACTTTAGAAATCATATTATACAGTGACTCCTAAGCTTTGCTGATGACTAGAACTACTAGGAGAGACACAAAATACATATTTTCCAGCCACCCATCAAAGAAACCAGAATCTCTGGGATATAAGTCAGCTTTGTTGTCACTGTTTGTGAAGTTTCCATTTCTTTGATTAGTCACTTAGAGACTCTCTAATACAAAGGCTAAGGAAGATATCAAAATTTAAGAAAACTATAAGCTAGCTTTTGTTATAAATGCATAAATACATCTCATGTAGCAAACCAGTATTGGATAGGGGCTGGAGCCATGGCTTGGCAGTTACAGCTCTTGCCTGGCATGCGTAAGTACGCAAGTTCGAACTCCAGCACCATGTGAACAACAAAGTGTCAGAGGAACCAAAGCCAAATGAAAAATTAAACAGAATTGTTTCTCTTTTTCTCTCTCTCTCACTGTCCCTCTTTCTTAAAAAAAAAAAAAAAAACAACTAATATTAGATAAACAAAAACTTTTTATGACATTTATGTAGCTTAAATAAAGGTACTTAAATTAAATTCAAATTTATTAATAAAGTTTGATTATAATTTAAATCAGTGGTATGTTGATAAATATTTAACAACAAACTCTGGCCACATTCCCAACATAAATAATGATTAGATTACAGCCTTTTTAATAGTGGGAGACTATTTCCTCAATTTTTGTACTTATTCAGAATGCAATGACAATAAACACAATATACATCAACATTTTCTCCATTACTTTCTTGTATAAACAAAATAATCAATCAATCCTTGGTTGCACCATTTGACAATTTCTATGGTATAAATATTCTACTGCAGCCAAGTTCAAGCTGCTAGCATGATTTCACGGATAGTGAAGTTAGGAAGGATGCACAGTACCCAACCTTATTGTAGTTCTTCCTTATGTACAGGTATTATACTCCAAGGCACCCAGTGGATACCAAGGTTAGAACCAAACCAAATTATGTAAGTTTTTCTAATACATACATTCCTACAAATTTAATTTATAAATTAGCTACAGTAAGAGATTAATAATAGTAATAATAAAATAGAAGAATTATAACAATGGGATATAATAAAAGTTATTTAAAATTTGCAAATAGTTTATTTCTGCAATATTCCATTTACTAGTTTTGGAAAGGGGCTGACCACTGCAGAAATTGAAACCATGGAAAGGGGGGACTAATTATTTTCACCATATAGATATGACAGGCATAGATATCCCTCAAAAGCATAGATAATAGTAAATTAGAAAGTAATGAGTTTTGAATATTTATAACCTTTGTTATTAAAAATAGTTAAAAGTAATATAATACAGTAAAAATTTAATTTGAAGTTTATATAATTCAATTTTTACTAATGTCTATTTTTAACAACCATTTTACAAAATTCATGAATATTTAACAGCTGGCTTTCACCAACTGGTGCAAACTGGCTCCAATGTACAACAATGAAAACCTCATAAATCCTATTGCTTTTTTTGAAATTTCACATAAAATCACATATCAATTTTATCTAAAAATATAGTTACCTGATTTATCATAAGCCAATTCATAACAAATCACCAGCATGCCCAAAGAAACCTCAAATCAATAGTTTGATTACATTTTAGATCAAAGTTTCTACAAATATTTTAAATTTATATTATAAACTTATACAGAAAAGATCCCCAAGCTTAACTCTGGGTCTGACATGTTTATTTTGCCCCAATATACACTGTCAACATAGCATTGCTATTCCAGAATAATCTTATTAGGACATAATCAATTTTTCTGGAAACAACTATCTATAGTAGACCATTTCATGCCTAACCCTAATTCATTAGTGAAGGAGTAAAAAAGCAAAAGCTGCCAGGTGTGGTGGTGTATTCCTATAATTCAGGCTCAGGCAGGAGGATCACAAGTTCAAGACCAGCCTTAGTAACTGAGTAAATCCCTGTTTCAAAATAAAAAATAAAAAGGAATGCGGATGTGGCTCAATGGTTAAATACCCCCTGAGTTCAATCCCTGGTACCAAGGGCGGGGGGGGGGGGGAGTTAAATATAGAAAAGCAATTATATTTATGATTTGAGGCAAATACAGATTTCCTAAATAGTTAAAGATGAGAAAGTGAGTAGTTTGAGACAGTCCTGATTTTATCAAGTGCAACCAGGTTGTCAGGGACTAAACATCACAGATATATCAAGATGCAGTGAGAGGTACCAGTTACACAGTTTTACATGTACAAGCAACGTACCAATCCTAAGTAAGCTAAAAGCCAATGCTACTTTATACTTTATAACAATGGCTCCTAAATGCAAACTCCCTTATTATATTAAAGATTCATAAGCCATGTTAGCTGACATTCAGATGATTAAAAATAAAGCAGCTTTGGATCCAGGATCCTCAACCTTTGGGAAGAAAACTGGAGACTTCTATCATGACATCAATGAAAATCATAATAATTGGTCAAACATTTATCTCCCCCTTAAGAAATATACCACATGAAGACAGAATACATTGCGATATAATGAAAAACTAGTCAAAAAACAAAAAACTTCAATCCTGACAGTAATCCAATAGTCTTCCTACCACATAGTTAATAGCTACCATCTTTCCTGTTACTTGAGTAACACTGACAAGTGCCACTATTTTACACACACACACACGTTTTACACAAATGTGTATACACATATGCATGTATATACTTTTATTTGTTCGTTCATTTTATTGCTGGGGATTGAATCTATGTCCTCATCTACACTAGCCAAGCAATCTGTGATGGAGCTATATACTCAGTTCTTATTTTAAGACAGGGTCTCACTAAGTTGCCCAGGTTGACCTCAAACTTGGGATCCTTCTGACTTAGCCTCCTAAGTAGTTGGTATTATAAGTGTGCAACACCATGCCCAGCCCATTATTATATTTTTTTTTAAAAAGAAGAGAGTGAGAGAGAGAATCACTTTCATTTATTTTTTCATCTGATTTTTGTTTCTCTGACACTTATATGTGGGGTTTGAACCTGGGTCTTTGTGCAAGCCAGGTAAGCACTAACTGCTGAGCCACTGCTCCAGCCCCCATTATTATAACTTTAATGTGCATATAATAATAGCAATCATCCAAGGATATCTGTGTGAAATTAGCCCTATTTGCCCCAATGAATAGTTATTACATAACTTTAGCCTTTGGCTTTTCCAACTTACCTACAGCCTCCCACTTCCTACTTCCGCTGCCATTGTCTTTTTCTACTTTTATGTGGAAAGGATTTTTGTCATTTCCAAAGGTGAATCACATTACCTCTCTATGAATCTTTTTAAAGATCTGTTAAACATACATGCAATTATTAAAATATAATCTGTTTACTGTTGTTATCATATTTTCACCTTTTCCCTTCAGATTTTAAATTATTTTTTACATAAAAGTTTGCCACGCAGAGTTTTCTGTGAACTAATATGGAAATATTTCTAAGTACTGGTTAAGACAGAAAAATATTTATTTTTTTAAAAATTGTTTTGAGAGAAAAAGAGAGAACCAACTTTATTTAGTCTTTCATCTGGTTTCTGTTGCTCCAACACTTCATTGTTTATGTGGTGCTGGGGTTTGAACCCAGGTCCTCACGTATGCCAGGCAAGTGTGATACCACTGAGCCACCACTCCAGCCCCAGAGAAATACTTAAACAATCATTATGTTTCCATGATTCTCCTCTTAAATAAAAAAAGATGTTATATTTAGTAACACTTTAAATAACTAAAAATAGTTAGATAAATATATAGTATGTGTATATATATGTATATATATATATTGTTTTACTCTTGTATACAAAACTGAAAATTCTACCAATAGATAAGACATATTTTGACAGCATTAATAGGAGTTTGTATCCAAGTATGTCAATTGACAATATAAACTCAGTGTCTCAAAAGTTAACCTTGTTTGTGATGGTTCTTTTATTTTAATTTGGTCTCAAGACATATGTAATGAATAAGATATTTAATGAGAAACACAGAATCTGCATTTTTATTCCACGCCTATATCATGGATGTTGAATAAATATTAAACATGCAAAAACATTCTTTTCTTCCTGTAGATGGTTAGAGTTTAACATTATCTTTTTTTTTTTTTTTAAAGAGAGAGGGACAGTGAGAGAGACAGAGAAAGAGCGAAACAACTTTATTGAGTTTTTCACATGGCCCTAGTTGCTCCAACACTCAGTTGTGTACGTGGTGCTGGGGTTTGAACCCGCGTCCTCGTGCTTGCCAGGCAAGCGACGAAACCGCTGAGCCACCGCTCCAGCCCCTTAACATTATCTTAAAATTTATAAAACTCAAGGTCTGTTTTATGGGTAATTAACAATAACAGTAAGTTTACCAGTCTTGATAACTTATATAACAATAAATTTCTAGCTTTGTTTTCCCTAAACTAGTCCTCTGTATGCTGATTTTACTCTCACCTATATCCTTTTGCTCTTGTACTAGGAATTCCTAACTCTACAAAAGGAAAAGATAAACTTAAGAATAATTAAGACTATAAGATATCTTGGCTAGGTCCCCAGTGATACACAATCAGCAGTCCATAGAATATGTGACTAAAGAATTCAGTTCAATGCTGTATGATTCAGAGCAATGGGAAAAAAAAACTGGCTTTATTCAAAATCTGTAAATATTCAGGCAGCTGTCCAACAGAAACAAATAATTAGTTAGAAATAAATCCATTAGCTTTAATATAATCTAAGCATACAAGGCACAGAGCATTAAATCAATAAGCCAACAAAGGGAAATTTTAAAATGCTTTAAGAGAGTTGAAAGAAATCATTATAAAGGGAAAATTTTCTTTTTATGTACCTTTGAACAAAAGACTTTAAGCAAAATTAAAACCCAAAAGAAAGTACTATTCTTCCATAAATTAAGTGTTCAAAAAATCTAATTAAGCTTGAAGGTTGCAAATGAACAAAACTGCACTAACAAATTTTTATGGATCAGCTGTTTCCTGGGGATGATTAAATTAAAAAGCTACTCTGCAGATTTCAATAATTTTATCAACCTCTCTGTTTAAATGTTGCAACATTAACTACTGATTTTTGTTTATGGAAGGATGTAAGCACTGCCATATAACTAGGAATAGTTCACAAAAACAAAATAATAATCAGAATGGTAAAATGAGAACAAGGAAATAAATAGAATGATCAAAGTCTTAAAGAAGTTAAGACATATTAAACTTGAAAGTATCTTGAATTTGGCAAGGAAGATACCAGTAGTAATCATACCAAAAGGAAGCTGAGTAAATAATGAAGCTAGAAATGAAATTCCTGGGGTAGGAAAGCAAACAGACTGGTAGCATGGATTCACCATTTATTTAAAAAAAATACTGTGCACCATTTAATGTACAGGCACTGAGTAGGATATATTAAGATGTCAGGCACTGTGCGAATATATGGACAAATAAGACAGCCCTTTAAGCATTTATAATCTGCTAGGGAAGACCAAATATATCTATACCAGTAGAGAATTTTAACTACATGCAATAGAAACCTTTGCCTAGTTTGAACCAAAAGGAAATAACGGATGGCTCAAAGATTTCTTAGAGGCTTCAAGAAACAGTCTCAGAAGCTACATAATGAGAAGGGGAAACCATCAAAAATGATGTCACAAAATTAGTCCAGTACAGACTATGGCTGCTACTGCCAAATATTAGATGCTATAGTTCACGCAACTGATCTCACTGGTACTAAACAATGGATGATGCCTTAGGCCTGGGTGGTGGTCTTTTTTTTTTTTTAAGAAATTAAACAGACTGTTATTCTTTTTTTCTTTAAAGAGATAGAGGGAAGATGGGGGAACCATCCCAGAAGCCAATGTCATTCCTCCACGAACTACCCATTTAACGCATGAGTTCTGGGGAAAACTGCAACAGGTAAAACCCAAGGTGGTCATCCATGTTTTGGCTTTTCCCCCGGATAACAAAGTTTATATCTATTGATTGCTAATGTTTTGATAATGTTTCCCCCTCAACTGTACTTCTAATAAAAAAAAAGAGATAGAGGGACAGTTAGAGAAGGAAAGAGAGAATCAATATTATTTAGTTTTTCACATGACTTTCATTGTTCCAACACTTTGTTGTATATGTGGTGCTGGGATTCAAACTGCGTACTTGTGCATGCCAGGCAAGTGCCATAACCACTGGGCCACTGCTCCAACTCCCCTCTTTTTATTGGTGCATTATATCTATACATAATGATGGGATTTGTCATCACACATTCATAGACACACAATACAGCAATACAATGTGGTCAGTACCCCCACCCACCGACCCCAAACCCCTCTACCTCTCTCCTCCTGTCCGTTGATCCCTTGCCTCTCTTTCTGGGTCCTATATTTTTCCTAAAATACAGTGACTGGGTGTTCTGTTGCCCTCTTCCACCTTCCCACAAAATTTCTACTTAACTATATCCAGAAGTCTCTGCCTCCCCATTTATTTGTATTGTTAGCTTGTAAGTGCAATAATAGGGCAGGGCCTTCTTACTGGTTAAATCTAGATTATACAGCACATTCTGCTACAAGGTAAGCTGAGAAATGAATAGACAATCCTCCAATTAGGGGAGGAGGGCTCTACCTTCTAGTAAGACATATAAGGAAAGATTGTCCAAACACAGGAAAAAGCTCACATAAAGAGGAGCTGTCAGCTATGTCAGAGTAAAAACGCATAATAAAGTAAGTAAATAATACTAGCTTTAAAAAGATAGATGTTTATACTTATTTCATACAAAAGAATTTGGGAAGACAAGAGTTCAGGGCTTAAATGGTAGGTCATCTGCAGTTAAGGGATTTGGGTTCCTGCTGTCTGGTTGTTCTGCTGTCCTTAAAGTGTCATCTCATGACTAAGATGGCTACTCAAAAGGTCAGCCAGCACATTCACATTCTATCCAGCAGAAGGAGAAAGAAGGGGCAAAGAAGAAAATGTCCTTTCCTTTTAATGATTTGTCTCAGAAATCATACTCAACTTACATCTCAGTGCTTAAGACTTAATAAGGCCAAATCTAGCTGTAAGGGAAAAGAGGAAATAAGCCATTCATTATATGGCAATGTGCCCAGGTAAATATAAGAGTTCTTATTACTAAGAAAGAAGGGATGAATGGAAAATAGGAGGCAAATAGCAACATTAACCATAGCAAGCACACAAACAGAAGTAATCACTACAATAAGATATATAATAACAATGAAGAGCGGTGAAGCAGGTAAAAATAAACTATGAGAACACATAGCATGGATTCAACTTGGTCCAGAAAGTGAGGAAGACAGCTCTGAGAAAGATGTATTTAAATGAGGGGTAAAGGAGGGCTGGAATGGTGGCTTAGCATTTATAGCACTTGCCTGGCATTCGTGAGTATGCAGATTCAAACCCCAGCATCATGTACACAACAAAGTGCTGGAGCAACAAAAGCCACATAAAAAACTAAATAAAAGTGATTTTTCTCTCTCTCTTTCACTTTCCCTCTCTCTTACAAAAAATAATGAGGGGTAAAGGATGAGTAGTTAGGTAGACAGAAGGGTTAGGGGTAAAATGCAGAGAAGGAAAAGAGGCAAGGGAAATGTGTAAAGGCCTGGTTTGATATACAGAAAAGTAACCAAAGAATCTAGTGGGCTGGAGGCTAGAGAGCAAGAGAAAGGGTGGAGTTGAATAAGATTCAACCAGCAGGAACCCTAATTCTGTGTAATACTTCTTCAACTCAGGAGCTTGAACTTCATCATAAGGATGGAAGGAAGTCACTGAATTAAAGCAACGATTATACAATCAGATTTGAAATTTAGAAATCTCACTAAATCTAATGTTAGTGTGTGGAGCCTGGATTAAAAAAGGTTGGAGTTTAAAAATCAAGTAAGAAAAGCTGTAGTTCAAGAGAAAAGTGACAGAGGCCTAGAATAGGAAAGAGGTACTAGAGAATAGTATAAGGATTCAAAAGCTAGCCAGAAAGTGTAATCAAAGGTTCTGGAGACTGGGTATTGGGAATCAGAAAAAAGAGCCAAGTCTGATTCTCAGGTTTCTGACCTGGACATCTAGTTGGGGTTGGGCATCATTTACAAAGACAGGGAATATTAGAAAGCAGCAAAGATTTGTTTTGTTTTCTGGAGGAAGAGAATGGTTTTCAGTTTTAACATGCTGAGTCTGAGGTCCCATGAAATATTTGATTCTTAAATGCTTGTCTTTAAGTGTCTGGAATGAGACAAATCAGAAGGCATCAATCTAATATGTCTTAGAATAATCAACACTAAAGGCATAAGAGTGACTTCCATGGCTTGAAGAGGATGTACAGTAAGACTAACTGAGAACAGAGCTCCAGTTAGTCCAATCACTCAAGAGATGAAAAACTGGAAACATTTTATCTCACTTCTCCAGGATTTTACTGTAGTAGGAATGGTGTGGGGCCTAGGAATCTTGAAACTTAAAGCACTCTAACCAATTCTGATATAATGAGTCTAGAGTTTTCTTATCATTGCTATAAATCTGTGTGATACAGTGAGTTAATCTTCAGGGATGCTCTGTGCAAAATAATAATAATAATAATAATAAATTAAACAAATAAATAAAATTCCATGGTTAAATTATTTTGGGAGATGTCACATTCTGCCCATTAAACCCTTGTGTTCATGCTTGGAGATTCTCAGGACACAAAAGCAAAATTAAAGGCTCCAAGAAGTTCTGTAATTTGTTAGACAACCTATTTAACTTTGTTGAACAAATCATCCCCCAAACTTACTTAAGCTTCAGAGCACCCTTGTAATACTTAAAAATACTAAAAGAAACCTAAAAACACTGCTAGAGACCTTGAACAAAACTAGGGAATCACTGTTAACCTCGATGATAACAGACACAGATTATTGGTAATGACCATGATAAATCTGTCCATGCCCCTTGAAATGATAACATACAAAGACACACACAGCAAAAATGAAGAAACTGTAATGGAAGACATACTAAGGGAGGTAATGGAGCATAAAAACTGATGAGAGAGAAAAGGTAGTTCATAAAAAGTGTTGGATCCTACAAATACAACTCACCTTTCAAGGCCTATTCAACCTTATTTTCCTACAGAGTTGAATATGATCTGCTACTGTAAATGAGATGGAAAACATGAGCTTTGCAATGAGGAGGACTTATGTTAGCGTTCAGATTCTGTCAGGCACTAGCTAATCAACCAGCCAGTATGTGCCTCAAATGGCTGATGAAAATGATGATGAAACTGATGGTAATAATAGCACTATCATTTACTGATCAATTACTACACAACAAGCCCTTTATGTAAATCTTCAGAATAGGTAGAATCTTCTCTATTTTATGGATGATGAAATGGAAGCTCAGGGAATTCAAACAAATGTTTAAGACCTTGAGGGGCTGGGTTTTTTTTTTTTTGTTTGTTTGTTTTTGGTACCAGGGATTGAACCCAGGGGCACTTAAACACTGAGCCATATCCCCAGCCCTTTTTTATATTTTCTGTTGAGATAAGGTCTTGCTTTCAGTTGCTGAGGGCCTCGTTAAATTGCTGAGGCTGGCTGTGAACTTTCGATCCTCCTGCCTTAACTTCCTGAGTCATTGGGATTACAGAAGTGTGCCACTGAGCCTGGCTTAAGGTGCTGTTTTGAACATCAAGAGGAATAAGGTGTAAATGAGCTATCCTGAAGACTGTAAAGTTCCATACAAATTTTAGGTGTTATTAAATATGTATAAATATCTTTATTATCTTATACACTTGCTTGTTAATCTTTTTTTAAAAAAACAGACTTCTCTTAATAATGCCAATTATTAAGGTTTGAGAGATATGAACATGAGATGAGTTTCTTTCTTTTTTTTTTTTTTTGTTACCAGAAGTTGAACCCAGGGGCGCTTAACCATTGAGCTACATCCTCCACCCTTTTTTTCTTTTTGAGACAGACTCTCAAAAAATTGCTGAGACTGATGTTGAGCCTGCAATTCCCTGCTGCGGCCTCAGGATTACAGGCATTTGTTACTGGGCCTTGCTGAACAGTTTCTTAAGAATTAAATATTTATTGACCCCCTGCCCTACTGTTTTGTTTCAAAATCTGAGATCTGGTACACTTTTAAAGCTCTGGTAAACCAAATGATTTGACCAAAATCATCACTGCATTTAAGTAAACAAAAATCCAAGTTTCTATGATAAACTAGCTTTATCAATGAACTATGTGGTAATAACCACACGTCAGTACATTCTCTGGCCACAACCCTAAGAATGATAAATTATTTATCAAATACAACTTTCTAATTAAAAGAATAAATGTTCAAGTCTAATTGAGCTGTAAGTATACTTTATAGCCATAGAAAATTCAGCATTTCAGTGCCTAGAATGAGGGTGACCAAGGGACTTGCCTGGACTATTTTGACTTCAGCACTATGGATAACCCATTATCTCAGAAAAGCTTTAAGTTCTTAACTATGAGTCTTTGATCTAGAACAGCTCCTTCTGTGTCTCTCTTCATGATTAGCGGTAGTTGAGCGCTCAAACCCAACAATTCTTCCTCAGGCACAAAGTTACTCACCCATGAAAGTGCAAGTTATCATGAGAGGAGTTTAGGATACAAAAATGAAAGTGATAAAAGATCAGTCTTCAAGGAGTACTCAGTACAGTAACGAAGATACTTTCAGTGTTGAGGTTACTAATAAATTTATTTTGTATTAGTTTCTCAGATTAAAGAAAAAGACAAAATGATATAGGCTATTCTTAAAAAATTAAAAGACTATCAATCTTCCTCCTTAAAATCTTTCAATGACTTCCAAATACATTTGAAATAAAAAAAACAATGATTCCTACTTGATTTGACCAACTTGATCTGATCTCATTTCATATTATTGTCCTCATTACAGTCTAGGTACAAGCAAGCCATATTTCTGTTCTATGAACAGAAAACTATTCCAGCATAGGGCCCTTTCTGACCATTCAATTAAAAACAAAATCCACATGTATCTTGTTTCTCGCATATCCCATTTCTTCATAGTACTTAATGCTATCTGATTGTTTATACATTATCTCCCTCTTCTTAAAACGCAAATGACGAGCATGTACTTTTTTGTTTGTTTTGTTTTCTTTTTTTACCAAAGTATCCTAAAGAATAAACCCTAACACATAGTAGGGACTCAGTAAGCATCTGTGACTGAATCACAGAATCACTGAAGAGTTGAGCTAGGATTCAAACCCAGCTTTGACTGGCTACCAATCCTAGCGTCTGCTGACAATGTTATACTGGGTTTGCAGATGGAGTTGGATCTGACTTATTTTTTTATCCTCCACATCCCCTAGCACGTTGCTTTATGTAAAATATGCTAGCAATTCATATTTACTGAACAAAGAAATATTTTAGATTTTATACTTTAAATTCTTAAGTATAAGAATTTAAATTAATTCTTAATTCTTAAGACCAAAACAATTCATACCACGCCATCTTTCTAGAATACTTTCACAATCCTACTTCCCTTCTTTTCCTATTTAAAAAAAAAAAAATCCGGGGCTGGAGTGGTGGCTCAGCAGTTGCAGCACTTGCCCAGCACGCACAAGGACCTGGGTTCAAACCCCAGCACCCATGTACAGAACTAAGTGTCAGAGCAACAAAAGCCATGCGAGGAACTCAATTGAAATTGATTCTGTCTCTCTATCACTGTCCTCCTCTCTTAAAAAAAATAATTAAAAAAATCCTATTTTGCTTTCAAAAACCACAACTTTGTTGTTGTTGTTGCTGATGGTAGTATTTTAGTACTGGGGATAGAACCAAGTGCCTTACCCAAACTAAGCAAGTTGAACTGAATTACGCCCCTAGCTTTCGCCTTGCTTTTGTTTTTAAGTCTTCCTCAGCACTAGAAGAAAGATACATAACCACTGAATTCTTAAATCAACTTTATCCTATACTTAAAATACAACCAATTTTCCCTTTCTTCTTGCCTTTTTACAACTTCTGTACTCATAACAATTTATTTGTATTCTTACTACATGACTTTCCCCACAATTCTCTTTCTTCTTCCCTTCCTCTCCTCCTTTTATTTTTTATGGTGATTAAGCAGAGAAACTTAAAATGATTTTGAAACAAATATCTATAGTCCTGTGGTTATGATAAATTATATTCCTTTAAATGATGTGACTATGTCTTAAATGCAATCTAGCAACACCCTTGCCAAACAAACAAAAGAAACCAACCAAACAAAAACACCAAACTGTCCATAAGAGGAGACTCTGACAAATTAAAGCAATTCAAAAAGGATGAGCCACCAATAATACTTTCATTGGTGAATTTCTCAAACTATGAGATTTCAAAGGCCTAAAAGTAGTAGATTTAAATTTACTCAGCCACACAACAGAATATATAAATATATCATTATTACAGCAAAAAATAATAAGACAAAGGTGGAATCATTCCGTTGTAATGTTTAACACTCCTAGCAGTACTTTTACTCCTTTATATGATATTCCAATGGATTTCACAACCATAGATTTTGAAATGCTCCGTATGTTGAATCGTCTATAGTTAGTAATCCCATTATATCAGACTTTTGTAAGAAAATATCAATTTCAGTTTCAAAGTATTACCCTGTCCACTGGGTAGCATAATTTACAACTGCAGTACAGTACTTTCATAGATCAGGTCCCCAGGATATCATGTTTGCTATATAGAACAGTACATCAGATGCAGGAAGATAAAAGGGGTATCAGTAAACCAATAACAGGGGAAAAGAGAAAATAAGAACCATAAGGACACAAAACTTGGCAAGTACCACCATGTAAGATAAGCAACATAGGAACAAATGGCCCAATATACTTCAAATGGCTATGATGGTACAAATATTTTACAGGATAGAAAAGTAAGTGGTGGCCATTATTATAGCATAAACCTGATCACATAAGCTCTTCAGGAACATACACAAAAAGTGCAGGTACCAGATATATATATATTTTTTAAAGTACAGACATTTCAAAGAAACCCAGCTGTCAATGGAAATTATTTTCTCAGGTCACCATAGCTGGTTTTTGTGTGTTGCTTCTTTATATGGTACATAGGAGAGGAGACTGTCACAAAAATTACTAATTTCATTCTGGTCATGCTGTCCCAACAATATAACCATTCATTTGGTGAACAGGACTATACTTTGTTTACTGCATCTAAAAATTTTATTTACCTGACCCAATAACTGGTTAATTTAAATTGGAACATTAATAGAATTTTAAAAAGATATATTTCTGCCATTTCAGCAACAAAACTTATTTGAGACAATATTCTTAGATCTCTAGGAGTTAAAAAAAAAAAAACTTCACAGACAGTATATCGCAAAGGCCTTCTTAGCCAGTTTTCTAAAGTACAGACTGATCAATAAAAATCAGTCTGTAACTGCACCTTCCAATTGGAGAGAATCTGGGCGTTCAAAGGAATGCCAAATAGTACTGGCAGACATTTATTCTTATAGAAAGAGAATGCTATGTTTTCATTGTTCTGTTAATAGCATGCTATCAGGTATGTTTCCTGTAGGGTTACTAATGGACAGGAAAAAAATATAATAAAGCACTGAATAGTGGATAGCCATTCATGCTACATAGGTGTACAGTTGCTAGAGAGAAGAAAAAGTCCACCAACCTTAGGCAGCCATAAAAAATAATCCTCTCTTGTTAAAAGCTCAAGAGAAGATTCTGAAGAGGGAATAAAAGAGAAAAAACTCAGACAGATTATGCTGTCAATTTTACTTGTCATAATGTGCTTCAGAGATAAAACATTCCTCTGAATGGCAATTGAACAGATGGAAATTTTCATTTTTGGTTAACTGGATGGAAGAATTGGACCAGTACCTAAAATGACATTGAAATGAAGCTTAAACCCCCTCCCACAAGAAGGAAACAGATGCATCACTGCAGATACAAAATAAATTATTGAACAGTGCATATATTATATTGGCATCATTGTATCCAACTGTACATCTGCACAATGTTTTAGTCTCCTGGTGAGAGAACAGACATTTCTGAAAGTGAAATAGGCAACTATTGAAGTGAATCAGATAAGTATACCATTTGGGTAAGAAGATTCCAAAGAAATACTTCACTGAATTTGAAGTTATTCAAGCAGAGAGGGAAAAAGAACCATAAATTATATTGATTCCAATGCCCTTGAACTTATACATTAATGCAAATGTGGCAGATTTTGAAATACAAAACCATATTTTCATAGTCTTAAATCACAATGAATTTCAAGGAAGAAGACTACATAAGACCCTAAAGGAGGTAGGGCTGAATACCCTTGCTTGATCTGACAAATAAGTTAGTGATATATCAAACAAAAACTACATTCCTCATCTTAAGCAAGGATTAGAGAAGACCAGCAGAATAGGCAATAAAAGGAGACAGTGGTGATTGAAAGTTAACAAATGACCCTATGAATTGTGAACTAAGGAAATGGAGTTGAGATGAAATCCTTTTGATTCTTTAAATACCATTTCTACATTTTGACAACCCTGTCCTGTTTAGTCCTGTCCCCCATCCTTTCGTAAGTAAACTCCTCCTCACTGCTGGAGCTGATCCACGCAGGCTGCTTGTACACTCCATGCTTCAACTCAGTCTTTCTCTCAACCCTTTCTATTCTTTCCCAAATCTTTACTTAGTCTAGCTGAAAAGGAAATATAAGGATGCCAGTTTTAGAAGACAGGTAAAACAAGCAGGATTTATCATTTTGTTTTGCTTTGAATGTATAATCTTGGCTGGTACTGGGCCAGCGGCACTCCTGTGTTATAAAAGGGAACTTAATAAGGTCTGTCCAGAGGATATAGACAATGATAGATAGCAAATTCTGAGGATAACAATTTCTGCCTAAAAAAGAGAAGCAGAAAAGGAAAAAACATACCAAACATAAAAAATATTTCATAGTTAATAGAAAGTCTGACTTCTTTTTATTGTCATTCATCACAATGTAACAAACTTTTGCTAAATATCTAAAGTGACCAAATATTTTCTCACACACAATGTTCAACAAAATTATATTTCATAAGGATTCAGAACCCTGAAGACCAGCTGGATTATGTACAGAAGACTATTAGAACAGCACAGGTGAGAAAATTGTGTCCAGAGCAACTAAAGAGCAGAGAGAGAACATGGGCACAATGAATTACAAGTCTGTATATGTTGGTGCAGTCTTCACTATTCCCTTTAGAAATAAAAGTTGCAC
This sequence comes from Aplodontia rufa, assembly GCA_004027875.1. Taxonomy (NCBI): domain Eukaryota; kingdom Metazoa; phylum Chordata; class Mammalia; order Rodentia; family Aplodontiidae; genus Aplodontia; species Aplodontia rufa. The sequence continues at coordinate 167,456 of PVKS010000246.1, read as the reverse complement.
AGGGAAGTCATTCCTTGAATTCTTTCAATCATTTCTAAACACAGGCAAATGTGAAATGGGTAAGAGTTCATTAAAGACACAGAAACCTGAAAGCAAAAGTATAAGAAGGTTTGGCCCATCTGGTCTTATTAGACAGAAAAAAGCCTTGAAGGGAATAGCTGGGGATGTGGGATAGGAGAAATAGAACGTAATTGGGAATGGGGAACTCATGTTGGCCCCCTCTCTGGGGAGTTTCTGCCAAGCAAGGAAAATAAGAATAGAACCTTCAGGAATAGTATCATGTGGTGGCTGGATGCCCAAAGAGAGTCTATTGCTAGAAAAAGCCATGTTTGATATAGTAATGATTCAAAGAATAAGAGAAAGAAGTAGATGAGAAATCAGTTTGTCCCTCTGACTCATTCCACACACTCTCTTATTTAAACTTACTCTGATCTGTTAGCACTATTTTCATTGTCTTTCTGCACTCAATATGAGTGGACATCTTACTAAGAGGTGACCTAAAACAAAATAATTCACAAAACATGCCACATACGCAAGTGCTCCATCTCCAATGGTCACAGGATTAACAAAGGAGATTGACAGATGATCCACCAAGGAGCAAGAACCCAGGCAAAAATTTTCAAACCACAAAGGAAGAGCACAAATAGAGGAGTCCCAGATCTTCTTAAATTAGGGCAGGAGGCCAAAAGAGCTAACTTGAAAGAAGCAGTGTGTTTTCATTAGGGCTAAGTCCAACTCTTAACTTTCATTATCCTTAGAGATAAATACTTAAAAGATGCTTAATTTGAAATATGTACTCTTGGGCTGGAGCGGTGGCTCGGGGTTACAGTGCTTGCCCGGCATGTGCAAGCATGAGAGTTCAAACCCCACCACCACATACACAATGAAGTCTCAGAGCAACAAAAGCTGCATGAATAACTATATAAAAATTGTTTCTCTCTTTCTTTCTCTCTCACTGTCTTTCTCTCTAAAAAAAAAAAAAGAAAAATGTATTCTTATCAAATAAAATATCAAATGTCATTTATTGACATTAAATATGAAATAAGGTAACTTATGAATAACATATTTCTTAACATGAATAATGGTTTAGAAAGTGTTGAAAGAAAGCATCTGAATCAATAGTACATTAAGAAACTCTGGTGAATCAGACAATACTCTTAGGTAAGTGCAATGTCTCAAATGAGGCAGAGAAAAGTTCAAGTGCTATTAATGAAACAATATGTGGCAAATGGTTAAACATTAAATCTACTCATCTCCCATCAAAAAGAGTACCAGAGACTAAACTCCTTTTTCTTCCTTTGCTCATCTTGTTTGCTGGGCAGGTGATGAGTACATTTTCAATGCTAACAAATTACACTCTGTCAAGCATTAATCCTTCAACACTATGAAGATTGTATTAGACTCGTTAGCAAATCAATTCCAACTATTTTAACTTTTTTCTCTGTCACATAATCTCCTAAAAACTATTTTTTTTTATTTTGCCCATTGAAAATCATTATGTGTAGCCAGGTATGGTGGCACATGCCTATAGTCTCAGCTACTTGAAAGGCTGAGGTGAGAGAACAGCCTGAGCCCAGATGTTAGAGACCAGTATGGGCAACATAGTGAGATCCCATTTCATTAAAAACAAAACAAAACAACATGAATTCTAGACAAGAAAAAAAAATTCTATCTGCAATTCTAAACATTATGTTAGCTTTTCTGACTTATAAAAGGCAAAACTGAAAATCAAACAATAAAAGTTAATCATACAATAAAGTAAAATAAAACAGAACATCTGATTTTTAAGAACTGTATCTAAATAGTTACAGAATAAGGTACTGACTCTATAGCAAATATTTCCAAAATACACTATATTTGAAGATACTAATTTGACAGTATCATCCTTATGTACTACTATAACTAATCCTCTTTTTAATCAAACTGAGGTAAAATTTACATAACAAAATAAAATTTACCATTTTAAAGTGTACATGCATTGATATTTAGTACATTCACAATGTTAACAACCACTCCATCTATCTAATTCCAAAACATTTTCATCATCCCAATCATTAAGTAGCCACTTTCTATTTCTCCCTTCCCCTAGCTCCACAAATATGCTTTGTGTCTCAACGAATTAATCTACTCTGGATATTTCATATAAATGGAAACTTATAACATGTGACTCTTTATATCTTGACTCTTTCATTTAGCCAAGTGTGTTCACAGATTCATCCATACTGTAGCATGTGTAAGCCAATATTTATTCCTTTCCATGTCTGAGTGATACTCTACCACACACAAATACACACTCCACATTTTTTTTTTTAGAGAAGACAGTGAAAGAGAGACTGACAGAGAGTGAGTGAGAGACAGAATCAATTTTTATTGAGTTTTTCACATGGCTTTTGCTGCTCTGACACTGCGTATGTGGATGCTAGGGTTTGAACCCGTGTACTTGCGCATGCTGGGTAAGCCCTGTAACAATGCTCCAGTCCCCACACTCCACTTTTTGTTTAGCCATTCATTGGTTGATACTTGGGTTTTGTGTTTTGGCTATTATGAATAGCGTAGCTATGAACAACCACGTGCAGACATTTGCTTGAGTATCCATTTCGACTCTTTCAGATGCACATCTTGAGTGAAACTGCTGTTAATGAAGTTATTCTATATAATGCTTTCTGAGGAACCACTAAACTGTTTTCCATAACAGCTATACCACTGTATATTCCCACCAGTAATGTCTGAGAGTTCTAATTTCTCCATATCCCTGCAATCATTTATTTTTATCACAGAAAGTGTGAGATGGTATCTTACTATTTTGATTCAAACTTATTAGTCACCTGTAGATCTTCTTCAGACAAAGGTCTCTTCAAATTTGTTGCCCATTTTAAAATTTGATTCTTACTCTTTTCACCATTGGATTATAAAAATTCTTTCTATATTTTGAATACTAGACAATTATGATTTGAAATATTTTCTCCTGTTCTGTAGGTTGTCTTTTTACTTTCTTGACAATATTTTTTCCTGAACAAAAGTTTTAAATTTTGATGAAATCCAATTTATATTTTCTTTTATTGCTTCTGCTTTGGGTGTGAAATCTAAGAAATTAAGTCAAATCCAAAATTACAATCCAGGTTTACTTCTAGATGTTTTATAGTCTTAATTCCTATATTTAGGTGGTTAATTCACTGTAAGTTAATTTTTATGCATGGTATGAATTTTTGCATCTTAGTTTTTTTGTAAATGGCTAATTGTCTCAGTACCATTTGTTGAAAAGATTATTCTTTTTTTTATTAGAAGTATATAGAGATACAGTTGAGGGGGAAACATTATCAAAACAGTAGCAATCAATGTATATAAACTTTGTTATCCAGGGGTCATGCCAAAGCATAGATAATCCCCCTTGGGTTTCACCTGTTGCAGTTTCCCCCAGAAGAACTCATGTGTTAAATGGGTAGTTCGTGGAGGAATGACATCGGCTTCTGGGATGGTTCCCCCATCTTCCCATTCTCCAGACTCCTATGAGTTCTTCATATACCCTCCCCTCTCCCCATCCCCCTCCCTACACCTCCAAGTATCCTAGAGAGCTATCCCCCTATTACTCTAAAAGTCATTCAATTTGAGGTTTTGTTAGGTTAGCCGTCTGCCATACTGCTTCCCCATAAATTCTAGCATCAACAGATGAGAGAAACCATTCGGCCTTTGAGTCCCTGAGCTTGGGAGACTTCACTAAGCATAATTCTGTCCATCTCCATCCATTTGATTTCAAAACCATAATATTGTCCTCTCTAATGGCTGAGTAGTATTCCATAGTATATATGTACCAAAGCTTTTGTATCCACTCGTCAAGTGAGGGGCATCTGGGTTGGTTCCATAATCTAGCTATAGTAAATTGAGCTGCTATAAACATTGATGAAACCACATCACTATGATACGCTGATTCTAAGTCTTCTGGGAAAATTCCCAGGAGTGGGATAGCTGGGTCGTAAGGTGGTTCCATCCTTAATTTTTTAAGGATTCTCCACACTGCTTTCCATAGTGGCTGAACCAGTTTGCAGTCCCACCAGCAGTGTAGTAGTGTTCCTCTTTTCCCACAGCCCCTCCAGCATCTGTCGCTTGTTTGTATTCTTCATTTTTGCCACTCTAACAGGAGTGAGGTGGTATCTCATTAAAGTTTTGATTTGCATTTCCCTTATAGCTAATGATGTAGAGCATTTTCTCATATATTTATGGGCTTTCTGGACTTCCACTGGAGAGAAGTTCCTTTTGAGATCTTTAGCCCATTTATTGATTGGATTTTTTGCGAGTTTGGATTTTAATTTCTCTAGTTCCCTATATATTCTGGATATTAGCCCTCTGTCCAAGGTGTAGCAGGCAAAAATTTTCTCCCATTCTGTAGGTTCTCTCTTGATGCTCTTGACTAGATCTTTAGCTGTGCAGAAGCTTTTTAGTTTAATTGCATCCCATTCATTTAATTTTGATTTTACAGCATGTGCCATAGGAGTTTTGTTAAGGAAGAAGCTGCTGACTCCTATAAGGTGTAGTGTTGACCCTACTTCTTTTTCTATTAAATTTAAAGTTGTAGGCTTAATATCCAGGTCTTTGATCCATTTTGATTTAATTTTTGTGCAGGGTGAAAGATAAGGATCAAGCTTCAGTTGTCTACAAATGGCTGTCCAGTTTGTCCAACACCATTTGTTGAACAGGCTGTCCTTCCACACTATACTTTTGCCCCCTTTATCAAATATCAAATAGTTAAAGATATGGGGGTTTGTCTCAGGATCTTCTATTCAGTTCCACTGATCTTCGGTTCTGTTTTGAGACCAATACCATGCTGTTTTTGCTACTACAGCTCTGTAATATAATTTCAGGTCAGGGATTGAGATATCCCCTATTTCTTCTTTTCTATAGAGTAGTGTTTTGGCTAGTCTGGGTCTCCTGTTGTTCCATATGAACTTGAGAATTGCTTTATCTATATCTCTGAAAAATGCCATAGGTATCTTGATGGGGATTGCATTGAATCTGTAAAGGGCTTTGGGTAGAATGGCCATCTTTATTATATTGATTCTGCCTAACCATGAGCATGG
>PVKS010000246.1:109097-162284 GCA_004027875.1 Aplodontia rufa | reverse complement strand
AAACAGGTCTTTAATATCCTTTGTAAGGTTAATGCCCAAGTATTTCATTCTTTTGGAAGTGATGGTGAATGGGAGAGATTTTCTGATTTCTTCTTCTGCGGATTTGTTGCTGGTGTAAAGAAATGCTAGCGATTTGCTGGAGTTGATCTTGTAGCCAGCTACTTTGCTAAAATCACCTATAAGCTCTAGGAGTTTTCTGGCCAATGTTATTGGGTCTTCTAGGTATAAAATCATGTTGTCTGCAAATAGAGATAACTTGACTTCCTCTTTTCCTATACGAATACCTTTGATTTCCTTGTCTTGCCTGATAGCTCTGGCAAGGGTTTCAAGGACTATATTGAACAAGAGTGGGGATAGTGGACAGCCTTGTCTCGTACCTGACTTCAGTGGAAATGCTTTCAGTTTTTCTCCATTGAGGATAATGTTGGCTATGGGTTTGTCATAGATGGTTCTGACATAGTTAAAATATCTTCCCTTGATCCCTATCTTTTCCAAAGTTTTGAGCATAAAGTGTTGAATTTTATCAAATGCTTTCTCTGCATCAATTGAGATGATTATATGGCTTTTGTTTTTAATTCTGTTTATGTGGTGAATTACATTTATTGATTTGCGTATATTGAACTAGCCTTGTTTCCCTGGAATGAAGCCCACTTGATCGTAATGGTTAGAAAAGATTATTCTTTACCCACTGAATAGTCCTGGCACTCTTGTTGCAAATCAATTGGCCAAAGAATTCTGAATTCTCAGTTCCATTCCATTAGCTTGTGATTATTCATTTAAAGTGCATATTTCTCTAAGTGCTCAAAGGATAAGTACAAAAGAACTGGGTTAAGAAATATTACTGAGGGGCTGAAGTGGTTGCTCAGTGGTTACGGCACTTGCCTGGCATGTATGAGGATGTGAGTTGAAACCCCAGCACCATGTACACAACACAGTGTTGGATCAAGGAAAGCCACATGAAAAACTAAAGAAACTTATATTCATTCTCTCTCTCTCTGTCCCTCTTTCTCTTAAAAAAAAAAAAAGAAAAACAGAAATACTACTGAGATCTTTATTTTGATCTAAAGCTTTCTCATGTCACACGTGAGAAGGCACGTGTGACATGCCTTCTCAATAGCAAAAATATCTATAATATAATACACCTTTGGTAGGGATGATCCTCTGAACTGAGACTAATTCTAAGCACCCTCTTCCTGGAGATGACATGAAGAAAGATAGCCATTCCTTAGATTCTCACAAATCAACTTTTGGCTGTCTTCATTATAAAATTACATGACACCGAGCAGCACTAATAACCTCTCCTTTTGTTCAGCTCATTATCCCTGGAGGAGAAGGTCAGGTAAAAGAAAAATAACAAAAAGAAGGCATAAGTTTGTGTTTGTAGGAGATCTACACCAATTTAAGCAATAACTAATAAATCTGGGCCAAGAGACCAACTATTGCTATAGTTTACCAAGTAACTATAGCAATCTACAATCATGTAAACTCACACCCACTAACATTCAGTCTATATAATATAGGCTCTCTTTATAGGTCTGTGTTATAAAGCCTTTATTGTAAGCTGTGTGAACACTTGGTGTGTTCACTACAAATGACACACATTTTCTGGATTTGTGAATTCAGGAAGTAGAATACAGCAATGGGCAAAAAAAAAAAAAAAAGAAAAAAGAAAAGAAAAAGGGTTTATGTTAGTTGCAAAGATTTTTTTTTTTTTTATGAGAGATGAGAGAAAGAGAGAATTTTTATTTAGCAGCTTTCGTTGCTCCAAGACTTCATTGTGTACGTGGTGCTGGGGTTTGAATACTTGTGCTTGCCAAGCAAGCACTATAACCACTGAGCCACCGCTCCAGTACCAAAGATGGTTTTTGATGCTATTTGCAAGACTAATTTTCAAGGTAATTTAAAGGGAAAAAAAGTCATAGCAACAAATAGGAATTATTAGTCTTTATCCTAATAATGCAAAGGTATAGGAAATTTTCCTTTTTTCTTTTTTTTAGTATCCTAATCATGTAGTAACTAAAATCATAGTTCAGCTGGCCCTGCTCAACCAAGCTCATAACTTTCTACTGTTCACAACAATGAATACCATTAATGGATTTATTTACAACTCACAATACAATGACATTAAGAGGCAGGCAAAAGGTCATAAGTTTTATAGTGTGGTAAGATCATGAAAATATCCATCATTTTTACTTTTAGGAGAGAGGGAAGTAGCTTTGCTGCCAAAGATCCCATTAGAATTAGATGCTGCTTAAAATTTACTCATATTAGAAGTCTGCTGCTTTCCCAACATCAGCCAGAGAAGCAAAATACTTTGGAGCAGCAGAATACTCATCCGTCTGGAACTTGTAAGCCCTTGCAAATAGTCTACAACACCATTATTAGGTACTATGAGAATACTTCCATGGATAAGCTCTACCCCCGAGTTTCTCAGTCCCATCTCCATGTTTGTTTGAGAAGTCCTCAGGGTTCACAGGAGATATTTTCTAGAGAGTAGTACATTAAAAAAAAAAAGCTACCAAATGATAAGAGTGATAATAATCATGTGAAGGGAAATTTGATTTATTCCAGTATCCTCTTTTAGGTGGTATACTACTTAATACATCTTTTCTTCTTTCTCTCCATTTATTAGAAGAGAAGTACTAAGGATTCATAACAATGAGCTGAAAAATAGGAGACTAAAGGCAGGGAGGAAGTGAAGTAGGAAGATAGGATCTAGGATTCTGCAAGGACATATCTGTTGAAAAAAAAGGTGATTTTTAGGGACAGACTACCAGGACTCTGAACAAAACTCAAAGTCTACCTTTGATCATTCTACTTCCTTTGCCAAATATCTCTCCTTTTGTATGGCTCATTCCTCAGGTACCTAAAAGTCCCCCACCTCAAAGAGGTAAGTAAACGTCACAAATAAGAGAGATTTCCTCTCTTCGATTTCTAAAACAACTCCCAATCTTAACTCTTTTTAAATCTAATTTGATATTGTTATTACTAATGATTAAAGCAATCCAGACTAAAGTGATAAGTAATGATAGTTTTACTCCTGCAAGCGGGTATTTGCATTTTAAAAGAGTATCTTAGCAGGGCTAGAAATTCATAATGCTGGAAGTTCTGAGTTCAATCCCCAGCACACTGCTTTCAAGGACAACAACAACAACAACAAAACTTATTAACTCACATTAATATCCAGTGGGGAGACTGTTTTGTGAAAAATATACTGAGGCCCTTTATGCTCCTTACCTATCTGGGACATGTCATTATTTCAATTTCTCTGGTGTTCTAGGGTTTGAATATACAAATAAGCAGCCTCAAAGCCTCCAATTCCACTTCCTCTACGATGGTAAATGGCTTCGCACTTCATAATATATTGAAAACACGAGTTGGTACAGTGTTCTCAAATACTCAGGATTTTAAACCAGGAATATCTGAATATAACAGGTCTCCTATACTGAAAAAACCTTAATAAATTATTAGATTCCCCCCCCCCAAAAAAAAAAAACTTTTCAAAGCTGGATAAAAAACTGTACATAGCTGGAACATGCTAGGGGAAAGAAACTAAGAGAAAGGTATTATCTACAGATGACTGTATGGAATATTAGTGGAAGAAGAGAAAGATGGGATTTTTGCAGAAAGGATAATCACAGAGATTAGAGTTGAGTCAAAAAATCTTTCACACTAGAGGGAATGTAGGACTCAAACATCTAATTTTTAATTTTTGTTACAAGATACTAGAGATAAATATCTCGAGTTCTCAGGAGCTTGGAGTTAGTCACAATCACTCCAGGCCTCAGTTGCCTCATCTATAAATGAATAAAAGTCCATTCAAAAGGATCTGCATTACTCCTGCAAGAAAATGTAGGGTGAGCATGCCAGTTCTTAGGTATAGGTGATGACTTTCTACATAGAATCCCTAAAGCTCAGGAAATAATGCCAGGAGCTAATAAATGGGACAGTATCAAATTAAAAGACTTCTGCACAACAAAGTAAACAATAAGGAAGGTGAAGAGAAAACCTACAGAATGGGAGAAAAATCATTTCTAGCTACTCTGGTGACAGACGATTAATAACTAGAATATATAAAAAGCTCAAAAAACTTTTTACCAGGGACTAGAGAAGTGACTCAGTAGAGAAGCGCTTGCCTGCTATGTGTGAGTGTCCATGTTCAAACCCTGGCACCACATATACAACTGTGTCTAAGAAACTAAAACCATATGAAAAAATAAATAACATTGATTTTTTTCTTTTCTCTCTCTTACTTGCTCTTAAAAAAAAAAAAACCTTTATACCAAAAAATCAAATAGCCCAATTAATAAATGGGCAAATGACTTAAACAGACAGTTCTCAAAAGAAGAAACACAAATGGCCAACAAATACATGAAAAATGTTCAACATCATTAACAATTAGGGAATTACAAATCAAAACTACGCTGGGATTTCGTCTCACAGTCAGAATGCCAGTTGTCAGGAATACAAACAATAAGTACTGAAGAAGATACAGAGAAAAAAGAACACTTTTACACTGTGGGTAGGTCTGTAAATTAGTATAACCACTATGGAAATCATAGGTTCCTCAAAAGACTAGGCATGTGGGCATGATGGAGCATGCCTATAATCCCAGTGTATGAGTAGGCTGAGGCAGTAGGACTCAAAGTTCAAAGCCAGCCTCAGCAAATCTGTGAAGCCCTAATCAAGTTAGCAAGATGCTGTCTCAAGGTAAAAAACAAAAAGGGCTGGGGTGTGACTCAGTGGTTAAGCACCCCTGGGTTGGTTAAGCACCCCTGGGTTAAATCCTTAGTACAAAAAATGAAAAACAAACAAACAGTGTTTTTATTTACTTAGATGCTGATCCTTCATCAATTTCAAACAAAAAATTTATATGGAAAATATTATAGGAAAAGTAAGGCACAAAATTTGATCAAAGTTTAGCAGTTTCTTTAAAACCAGTAGAAGCCAGAGACCAGTCTGCTTTGTGCCACCTTCATTCTGCTTATATACCAAGGGCTCCACACTGATAACAACTAACTTGAAAGTACTGCATCACTTTTTATAATTCAATAGTCTGTTCTTGTTAATGTCATCAATGACTTTCATGTGCTAAAGCCAATTCTTAACGATAAAATGCTCATCACAATCAGTAGCACTTGACAAAGTTTCCCTTCCCTTTATGAAAACATTTAATTTGGCTTTTAGGGCATTTGATTTTCCTAGTTTTCTTCCCACCTGAAGGGTTATTCCTTAATCTCCCTTGCTGCTTTCTCCTCATATTCTAATCACTTAAAGCAGAAGTATTTCAGTGTTCAGGGCTTGATCCTTTATCTTGTCTGTACTAATTCTAGGTGATCTCATCTAGTTCCATGAATTTTAAATGTCATGTAACTGACAATAACTCATAAAATTATATTTCAAAAACAGATTTCTCTCCTAAATTCTAGGCTCATTTATCTAATGGCTTCTGAGCAGCTCTACTTATAGGTCCGACAGAAATCTCAAATATAAGCTAAGACTGAAGACCTGTCCTTACCTCTCCAATCCTGCTCTTTCTCAGCCTTCTCTTATTGATGTCTAGTCTTACAATTGCTTAGATAAAAATCCTTAGGATCATCCTTAAATCCTCTCTTTCACTTACATCTGAGTTCAAAATAAGAACACAATGCCTAAATAATGGTGGTCATATAAAATGAAATCTCCCAGCACAATATTCTCTAAAAACAAATTATACATACATATAAAAAGATGAAACTTCATAAAATCTGTGCCCTCAACATAACTAGAAAACAAATTTCAAATTAACTACCCATAGAATAATAGGCACAAATCCCAGTAAGCCTTTTTTCTTCTTTTTAGGTACATGGGATAGTACCCAGGAGCACTTTACCATTGAGCCACATCCCCAATTCTTCAAAAAAAAATTTTTTTATTTTGGGGCTGGAGCAGTGGCTCAGTGGTTAAGGCAGTTGCTTGGCATGCGCGAGGACCCAGGTTCAAACTCCTGCACCACATACACAACAAAGTGCAGGAGCAATGAAAGCCATATGGAAAAACTAAATAAAAAATTGATTCTCTCTCTCTCACTCACTGTCTCTCTCTTTAAAAGTTGTTTTTTTTTTTTTTGGAGATAGAGTCTCGCTAAGTTGCTTAGGGCCTTGCAAAGTTGTTGAGGCTGGCCTTGAACTTCTGATCCTCCTATCTCAGCATCTTGAATCACTGGGATTACAGGTTTGTATGTGTGCACCAATCCTTCATAAAAACAAGGACATTTCAAAAAAACCTGAAAAACCTCTCAGGAAAGTGAAGGTAGATGTTACCAGAATCAAGCTTAAAGGTTCACCTAAAGTTATGTCCAAGAACAGAATGTTGGCTCTTTGAAACGTACTGAAAAGGGATCCTAGAAAACTAGAACACTTAATGGAAAAAAAGACGTTTAAAAGAGCATATGATTTAAGATGACAGACTTTGGAATTACCAATTCTGTGAAAGAAAATTCCAAACAGAAGGAAAAGCCATTGGGCATCCTTTAGACAATAGGCAGTGAAGGGAAAAGGAATTAAAGGGGAAAAAGTAAAGGAAAGTTACATAATAAGAGAGAGAAATAAAATCAACCAACATGGAACCCCACCATCCATTACACAAGAAAAAAGGCCATCCATTTAAAGAAATTGTACCCACTATGCTGACAAAGAAGTGCACACTCAAACTAGAAATATGTGAATCACCCAAAATCCATTAAATGAGCAGGTGAAAGCAAACAATATCAATAAAAAGCTGTTATAATAATAACAAAAAGCAAGGGAGGGCCCCCAAAAGACATGAAATAGAAGAAAACCATAAGAAAATACTTCAAACTGAATTAAATTATTTTCAAACAAACATTTTGGAATATGAAAATCCACGCTGAGTCAGAAATTTAAAAGTTTAAAAGGGATAGTGTCAGGGCTGGAGTGGTGGCTCAGCAGTTACATTGTTTGCCTGGCAAGCTCAAGGATGTGAGTTCAAACTCCAGCACTACGTACACAACAAAGTGTTGGAGCAATGAAAGCCATGTGAAAAACTAAAAAAACTGATTCTTTTGTTCTCTCTCTTTCTCACTGACCTTCGCTAAAAACAAAAAAAAAAAAAAAAAACAACCGGTGTGGTGGCACAAGCTTGTGATCCCAGCAACTCGGGAGGCTGAGGCAGGAGGATTTTGAGTTTGAAGACCTAAGCAATTAAGTCCTGTCTCAAAAAGGGTGGGGGGATAGCTAAGTGGTAAAGCACCCCAAGTTCAATTCCCTAGTCCCAAAAAATAAAGGATAAAAAAGGAATAAACAAAAAATAAGACAAACAAAAAATTGTAGAAAACAAGAAAAGTTGTTTGAAAGTTGACTGTATTCAGGAAAGAAAGCAAGAAAAACAAAATTCTCTTGCAAATAAATAGAAAATTGCAAAGTATCTGAGAAAGAACAGATCCCAGAAGAAAATTTATTAATAAGCACTTAAGAAAGAGTCACAAAGAAACAGAAAACAAGCAAAGAAGAAACAATACATATATGTAGGAAGAAAAACAAAACAATGAAACTAAAATTTAAAACTATAATCCAAGAAACTCTCTGGAAATAAACGAAGACATGTATCTATGTATTGTAAGGTTTACCATATTCCCAAGGAAAATGACCTGTGAACTATAAGACATATTTTCACTAAAACTATGAGACTTCAAATACAAATGCTCAAGGACTCCAAGAAAAAACATTATGTAATTTACAAAGAAAAAAACTATTATGTTATCAAATTTCTCAACACCATACAAAGCAAGACAATAGAGAAGTTACTGGGGGGAAAAGTTAAGTGAGAAAAAAGGTATGGAAACAAGATTTGATGTATAGCAATCAAGATTCAATGGTACAGATGTGCATGAATTCAGGGAATTCTACACTCAAAAGCTTTACTTGAGAAATCTACCAGAAAAAGAGCTTTGTCCAACCATGGGATGACCAAGGAAACTTCAGCAATATGATTAATGATGATCATTTAATATATTTAGTTAAATATCTAAGTTGAAAACTAAAGTGGTGAACAATTTCAAAGACAACCCAGTCATAGGTCATATATTATGTCTTATATACACTGCAAAAAAATTTAAAAACACAGCTAAATATTAGAAGAAGGAAAAAGGACAGAGGAAAGTGGATAAATTGGAAAAGTGATGAGAGTTAAAGGTTACCAACTTACAAATGAGACAGTAAAAGAATGAGTAAGAAAATAGGAAACATGAGTATTTTAAAAAGGTCTAAAGGGCCTGCAGCAGTGGTTCAGCAATTACGGCCCTTGCCTGGTATGCGCAAGTGCACGGGTTCAAACCCCAGCACCCACATACACAGCTGACTGTCAGAGCAAAAGAAGCCATGTGAAAGGCTCAATAAAAGTTGATTCTCTCTCTCTCTCTCTCTCTCTCTCTGTCTATCTTTCACTGTCTTTTAGGGAAAAAAAGGTCTAAAATACAAAGGAAAATACAAATCTACAAATCTTCTTAAATACCATGAGAAATTTTAAAACACAGAGAGCAACAGGATGTGCATATCAATAAATATGAATAGGCTTAACTTATCCACTTAAAAATAGGGTAAAAAATGTGGTTCCCAAAATATGGCTCAACTACACAGTGTATACAAGAAACACATCTAAAACAAAGTGATTTGAAAATATGAAAAAGAGAGGTAAAGAGAGTAAAAGTATATCAGGCTAACAACAAAAAACCAGAGGCTATAATTCAAAGTAGAATTCAAAGAGGACAGCATTAAATATGACAAAAGATATTATACTTTTTAATCCTAACCCAAACAACTCAGAATAAAGATATAATAGATTATAAACATATATCCAACAAATAACAAAATAACCCATTAAAAAGCAAACAATTACAAATAACATTTAGAACTAACAGTGTTAGAAGAACATAGATGAAAAATACTAATTAAAAAAACCTTCATATACTGTTTTAGGAAAAGACAAATTATGTCGAAAAAATGACACAGAAAACCAAATGACATAATCAACACTGTAGATCTTATAGAACACTTTCTTCTCAAATGCACACAGAAGTGTCACAAAAATTGTCATACATGAAGTCACTCACAGAAAAGACATTAAATTAGATTTAGAGTGGGCAAATAGAAACAAGCAAACAATACCCAAAGAAATGTCACCTATAAGACACACAGAAGAATGAATTTGAAAGACTGGGAAAAGATATATAAAGAAAAACCCAAAGCAAGCAGGAAAAACTATAGGTATCTCAGATAAAATAGACTGTAAGTCTAAAATGGTAAAAAGAGACAATGTACGGATTGATTCAACCAGAGAAAACAACAATTGTAAATATAAAGGCATCCAACACTGAAGAACCCAATTACATGAACTCAACACTCTAGATCTAAAAGGAGAGAGAGAGAGAGAGAGAGAGAGATTCCAATACAATAGTAGTTTAGGATCTTAAACACCCCACTTTCACCAATGGACAGATCATTGAGCAAAAAATTCAACAAAGAAAAACTGAAGTTAAAGTACACAATAGACCAAAAGGGAACTAATAGACATTTGTAGAACATTTCAATCAAGAACTGCAGAAAATACACTCTCAATTAACACATACAACACCAACCAGAATAGATCATATGTTAGGACACAAATGAGTCTCAGGAAATTAAAAAAAAAACAACAATATCACAGTATGTATCTTATCTGACCACAGTAAAATAAAACTAGAAATTGACAACAAGAATAACTTGAGAAATTGGGGCTGGAGCTTGGCGGGTAACCGCCAAGCTCCAGCACTTGCCCGGCATGTGCAAGTACACGGGTTCAAACCCCAGCACCCACGTACACAACTAAGTGTCAGAGCAACAAAAGGCATGTGAAAAACTAAATAAAAATTGATTCTGTCTGTCCGTCTCTCTCACTGTCCTTAAAAAAAAAAAGAAGAATTTGAGAAATTGTATGGATACATGGTAATTAAACAACATGCTCTTGAAAAACCAATAGGCTGATTAAAAAAAAAAATCAAAAAGGAAATTTAAAAATTTCCCAAACAAAAGAAAATGGAAATACAATATTATCAAACTATGGAAAAACAAAAGCAGTACTAAGAGGGAAATTTATAGTAATAAATACATTATTAAAAAGAAAAACAAGGATTTCAAATAAGCTAATAATGAAATTCAAGGAAGTAGAAAGGCAAGAACAAATCAAACCTCAAATTAGTAGGAGGGAAAAAATAGCAAATATAGGGTAAAAATAAATGTAATACAGATTTTAAAAAACAATTCAAAAGATCAATGAAACGAGAGTTGTTTTTTTAGAAAATGAAATTGATAAACATCTGGCTCAACTACCTCCCACCAAAAAGGTGACCCAAATAAATAAAAACAGAAGTGAAAAAAATACACATTACAACTGACAAACCAGAAACACAAGGATAATTAAGGATATTATGAACAACTACATGTCAACAAAATTGAAAAATTAAGAAGATATGGATAGAATATACAAAAAAGCTTAACACCAAAAAAACCAAATAACCCAATTAATAAATGGGCAAAATAATTAAACAGAAACTTCTCAATATAAATAACACAAAATGCCAATAAATATATGAAAAAATGTGCAACTTTTCTACCAATCAGGGAAATGCAAATCAAAACAACATTAAGATTTCATTTCACTCCAGTTGGAATGGCAAAGATCAAGAACATGAACAATAGATGCTGGTGAGTTTGTGGGGAGAAAGGAACACTTGTACATTGTTGATGGGACTACAGACTAGTACAACCCCTCTGGACAGCAGTATGGAGAGTCCTCAAAAAAACAGAGATGGAACCACCATATGACCCAGCTATGTCAATCCTGAGGATCTTCCCAAAAGACTTAAAATTGGCATACTGCATCAACACAACCACAGTAATGTTTATAGCATCACAATTCACAATAGCAAAATTATGGAGTCAACCCAGATGCCCAGCACTAAGATGAATGGATTAAGAAATTATTTCACACACTTATACACACACACACACACACACACACACACAATGGAGTTCTATTCAGCTATTTTATTTATTTATTTATTTATTTTTAAAGAGGGAGGGACAGTGAGACAGAGAAAGAGAGAAACAACTTTATTTAGTTTTTCACATGGCCCTAGTTGCTCCAAAACTTAGTTGTGTACGTGGTGCTGGGGTTTGAACCTGGGTCCTTGTGCTTGCCAGGCAAGCTCCGAAACCGCTGAGACACCCCTCCAGCCCCTCATCTATTAATTTAGAATGAAATTATGGCATTTGCCAGCAAATGGATGAAAATGGATAATATCATGCTAAGTGAAATTAGCCAAACTCAGAAACTCAAAAGGACAGGAGAAAATATTAATTAAAAAATTTAAAAAAAAATCAATGTCAGAGATGCTTGATGGTACAGTTTGGTTGAGTGTCCCTCAAAGTTCCATTTATAAAATTTAATCTTCAAGGTGGCAGTATTGGGAGGTACTATGTACCTTTCAGGGGTGAAGCCTAGTGAGAGTTCCTTAAGTCACTGGGGGTATGCCCTCAAAGGGACCCTGCTGGTACTTTCTTTCTCTTGCTTTCTGCCTCAAGATGTGAGCATTCACTCTGAAACACACTTAGAACTGACAGACTATTCTCAACAGAGGCCCAAACTAATGAGGCCATCCAATCTTGGACTTGAAACTTCAGAAGCATAACCCAAAATAAACTTCCCTTACTGTATCAGTAGACTGCATTAGGAATTTGCTGGAGTTATGCAAAGTTAGCAGATAACACCAACACTCTCATATTCACTGTAATATTATTCACAATAATATGGAATCAACTTAAGTGTCCGTCAACAGATATTGAACAAAGAAAATGCAGTACGTATATACAACAGAACAGTGTTCAGCCATGTGAAGGGGAGAAAATTCTGTCATTATGACAACAAGAACAAATCTGGAGGATATGTGTTAAATGTAAAAAATAAGACAGGCACACAAATACCATATGATCTTATTAGTATGAAGAATATAAAAATGAAAAACTCATAGACACATAGAAGTATGTTGATTACCAGGGGCTGATATGCAGTGTTGCGGGAGTATGGGGGATGGGGAAGATGTTTAAAGGATACACATATCCTTTGACAGGATAGACAAAGTTCAAGAGTTCTATTCTACAACATGGTGACTATAGTTAATAAGAATGTACTATATAAGTAAAAATTACTAAGAGGGATTTAAAGTGTTCTCACTAAAGAAAAAGAGAGAGATGATTATGTGATGAGAGATATATTAGCTTGATTTAGCCATTCCACAATACATCTATATCAAGACATCATGCTATATATGAGTTTTACTTGCTCATTTAATTTTTTAATTAGAGGAATCAAATATAGTAAAATAGTAACAGGGTATCTGGGGGAAAGTGAGAATTCTTTATATTATTCTTATAACAAACCAACCGAAAGTCTTTTAAATGACTTTCGTATCTCTAACTCCTACAGTCTACTCTCAATAAAGAATTAAGCAATCCTTTTAAAATCATAAATCAAATTATGTCACTCTTCTTTTCAACACTTTGCAATAACTCCCCATTTTATTCAGAGTAAAAGCTAATTTATACTGCTATTCTCTAAATAGCATGTTCTTCTGTTACACTGCTGGTGGGACTGCAAACTGGTTCAGCCACTATGGAAAGCAGTGTGGAGAATCCTCAAAAAATTAAGGATGGAACCACCTTACGACCCAGCTATCCCACTCCTGGGTATTTTCCCAAAAGAGTTAGAATCAGTGTATTATAGTGATGTGGCTTTCTCAATGTTTATAGCAGCTCAATTTACTATAGCTGGACTATGGAACCAACCCAGAAGCCCCTCACTCGACGAGTGGATACAAAAGCTTTGGTACATATATACAATGGAATACTACTCGGCCATTAGAAAAGTTGATATTATGGCTTTTGATATCAAATGGATGGAGATGGAAAGAATTATGCTAAGTGAAGTATCCCAAGTATCAGCCGTCTGTCCTACTGCTTCAACATAAATTCTCGTATCAATAGATGAGGGAAACCATTCGGCCCTTGAGTCTCTGAGCTTGGGAGACTTCACTAAGCATAATTCTGTCCATCTCCATCCATTTGATTTCGAAAGCTATAATATTGTCCTCTCTGATGGCTGAGTAGTATTCCATAGTATATATGAACCATATATATCTTCTGGGGGAAACCGCAACAGGTGAAACCCAAGGTGGTCATCCATGTTTTGGCATTACCCTGGATAACAAAGTATATGTACATTGGCTACTGATGATTTGATAATGTTTCCTCCTCAATTGTATCTCTATATACTTCTAATAAAAAAATAAATGGCATGTTCTTTTTAAAAAAATAAAGAGGGGACAGTGTGAGAGAGAAAAAGAAGCAATTTTTATTTAGTTTATCATGTGACTTCCATTCCTCCAAGACTTTGTTGTGTATGTGGTGCTGGGATTTGAATTCATGTACTCACGCATGCCAGGCAAGCGCAGTAACTGCTGAGCCACTGCTCCAGCCCCAAATGGAGTGTTCTTATTTCATGTCCACTTGGCTAACAACTTCACTTCCTTCAAGACTTTGTTAAAATATTACCTTCTCGATAAAGAACCCCTAACCATCTTAATTAAAATCTCAACCCATTCCCTATCTCCAGCACTCCTGATCCCTTAACTTTGACTTTTTCATTTCTTTTAGCACTTACCAGACTGTAACAATTATGTAATTTACTTATTTCTTTTTGTATTGCTATATATGACTGACTCCCTTGGCTATAATATAACATAAACTTAATGGGGTCATGGGTTTTTGAGTATTCTGTTTTTTGATATATCTTAAATGCCAAAAACTGTCTGGCACACATAAGGCATAGAAGAAATATCTGTCAAACAGATGAACAGTTTTGTTGATCAGCTGCTACAATATAGACACTGTCCAAAAGAACAAAGAGTCAGGGACCCAGATGCACAGGCAATCATATAGTACAAAGTACAAAATTAGGAATGATAAATTTTAGATGAAGAATTAAAATAAGTAGGCTGACTATATTATCAAAATCTTGCTAGTTTGGGAAAGCAATTTAAGTCCGGAAATTCTGGGAAAGCAATAGCATAAACATTTAAAAAATGCTTATTATGTCAGTTTTAATATTAATCCACATTTGAACATTTACCTCGTATCAGAATTCTTCTCACCTTTCAAGGCAATCTCATTGTTTATAAGTCAGTTTCTCCAATTTTCTAATTCTATAAATAAATATACCATAAGAGGAAGGCAGAGTGAAAATGGAAATTTTGACAAAATTCAATCTATGAAAGTAATATATAATCACAAGAAAATTACTAATTTTTAATTGCGAAGACTGTCAAGGTAGACCAACCAGCAAGCATTAGAACATGAAAGTTGTTTCAAAGGATAACGAAAGGAAATTATTAAAAATCCTTTAAAAAAATCTGGTAATGCCCTCAAATTCTGTAAAAAAAAAGGACACAATCTCACTCAAAGACAAATGTGAAATGAAGAATGTCATTGTATTGTCATAATTTTGTCAAAAGACCTATGGAAAAAATCTGCACTTGTTCATCACACACAAACATCCACATGATGGACAGGTAATCAGTTTGCTTTATTCATTCCACCATGTATACACATATCAAAACATCAAGCACTGTAAACAGTATACACTTTTATTTACCAATGAAACCTCAATAAATTTGTGAGGAAATAAATAATCCTTTCTCAATTCTAATAATTAGCTTATAGTTACAAATATATAGTAAACTTCCCTGAAATCTTCAGATTTTAGGTTTCATTTTTCAACACAAAAAGCTAATGAAACTATTCTATCTCTCATATACCCCCATCATCACCACAATAATATTTTATGTGTTTATATACACTCTATTTTTAAACAGGTCACTTTAAGAAGTGCTTTCACCTGATATTTTCTTTGAGGAGCAGTGAAGTAGGAAAGAGAGAAAATACTTGAAAAAGAGAGATGATTTTCAGTGCCATGCCCTAGAGGGAGGATGAACTGATGTATGTTTAATCAGAGTTGTTTTTTAATAAACAGAACAGGAAATAAGCCACTCACTTCTTTTTTTTTTTTTTTTTTTTTTGTACTGGGGGTTGAACACATGGGCACTTAATCACTGAGTTATATATCCCCAGCCCTTTTCATTTTTTATTTTGAGACAGGACCTTGCTAAGTTGCTGAGGTTGGTTTTGAACTTGCAATCCTCCTGCCTCACCCTCCCAAGATTACAGGCATGTGCCCCCATGGCCAGTAGCCACATACTCTTGTAATCCCAGCTACTCGGGAGGCTGACACAGGAAGATGGAAAGTCAGAGGTCAGTCTCAACAACTCAGCAAGACTATGTTTCAAAATAAAAAATAAAATAAAAAGAGCTAAGGATGTAACTTTGAGGTAAGCATCCCTGGATTCAAGCCCCAATATTGGAGGGGACAGCAGAAAATCAGCAATAAACGTCGTATATTCAGCTGATGTACAAAAATGCTAAATTCCAATCTCTAGCAAAGGGTGCAATTTGTCATTTGGACCACAAGATGGAGGTACCAGTCACATGAAAACAGTAAAAGCAAAGAAAAAGTCTTAGTTTAAATTATAGAAACTAACTTCTAAAACAAAATCATATACATAGGGGCTGGAGCCATGGCTCAGTGGTTATAGCACTTGCCGAGTATGCAGGTTTGAACCCCAGCACCATGTACACCAACAGTGGGAGCAACAAAAGTCACATGAAAAACTAAATAAAAATTGCATCTCTCTTTCTTAAAAAAAGAAAAAAATATACATATACACATTCCCACATTATTTTGTAAAAATGGAAACTTATAATAATTGAATAGTGAAGTCTGATATATAGTTTTGAAGATATTTCTCTACTACATCTCATTCAAATTGTGAACTCTAAAAAGCAAGTACATCAATTCATTTTTTAACTCTCATAAAATAAGTTATACTTAGAAAACCTTCCAGTATCAGCAGGAATGAAGTGATGAACTGAGTAATTCTCTGAAAATTGAGACAGATATGAAAAATAATATTTCATTTGATTTACAATAACAAAGACACTGGGTTCTACACAGATACGAAAATACAAATTGAATTTTATCACTAAGTGACCTTGACAAATCAACAGCAGATACATTATTTTTCCTAATTTGTTATAATTATTCCATAAATGCAGTGAATCCTGACAAATGCCAGGAAATGTGCTTAATGTATGTTATTTAATAAATTACTAATTATTATCATTATTGACATCACTATTTTCTTTGAGAGAGAGAGACAGAGAGAAGAGCAGTCAATTTTATTTTATTTTTTCATCTGGTTTTTGTCTTTCTGACACTTAGTGTGTATATGGTGCTGGGGTTGGAACCCATTCCTTGTGCATGCCCAGCAAGCACTCTACCTCTGAGGCACCACCTCTCCAGCCCCAACATTACTATTCTTTTTTTTTTTTTTAAGAGAGAAGGACAGTGAGAGAGAGAGAGAGAAAGAGAGAGAGATAATCAATTTTTATTGAGTTTTTCACATGGCTTTCATTGCTCTGACACTTAGTTGTGTACGTGGGTGCTGGGATTTGAACCCATGTACTCGCGTGTAACCGCCGAGCCACCGCACCAGCCCAACATTACTATTCTTAATATAAAGCAAACACCCTCAAAGCAAAAGAGGACGATTAACCCTTTTTATCTTATATGAAATAATTTTAGCCTCACCTAGAAACAGAGATAAGATAGCTTAGTCAAGCATTCTTTATTAATTTCCATTTCTGCTTAAAGATCCCATATTTTCTTAGCAGAAAATTCAGAATTTGAGATTAAAGTTTCTTAAATTCATTTTAAAGCCTGCATTAAGGACTGATGTGTATGACTGTGAATATATTTCATCTTCCTGTTTCTCTCTGGTTGAAAGTATGAGACAGATGTGGTTCTGTTTGTATGAGATAGGAATGCAATCATAGACTACAGGGGAAATATTTTTCCCCTTCACCAAAATACAATCAAGTATTTAAACACATTACACAATTTACACGTAAACTGAGGGAATGCAGAAGGCAACTGACAAATAATCTTGGAGGAAAACACAAGAAATGAAAATTGTCAATAAACATTAGAAAATTTAAAATCCCACATTCAGACGACTCTGAAATAATGGGCTATATAAAAGGTCTAGAATTATTGTTGTATTTTCAACAAAATATTTCAAAGTAAGTAACGTGTTTTGGTTAATATCATAAAACACTTTAAGATATTCTATCAATTTGATGATGTCAATGATTATGATTATATTATATGATCACTAAAACTAAGGACAGAATATTACTATTACTTGCATAATTTTTAATTTTTTCGGTCAATTCTTCAAAATATTAAAGTTGCCACTTACATTACTATACGTTACTACAAAGATAATCCATATTGTCACTTTAAAATTCCAGTGTAAAAATGAATGTACAAAACAGCAATGCTGATTTTATTTGTAGGAAAAAAACTATATCCAATTATTTTAGACAAAAGATTACTCCTTCAGTTCAAAGAAAAAATTATTTAATAAACTGTCAAGCTATAATTTTTGGAACAATGCTGCCATCTGCTGGAAAAACTGAAATACCTTCATTATTCACAAATGTTAAAGAGTGGACACCACATTCAAGAAAGCTCTATCTCCATTTTCTTATTAACTACTAAAACAAAGACATCTGACTTATAATTCTGACAAGTTGAATTTTACGGATTATAACTATTTCTATTAACAATAATTCATTACAAATTTTAGGTATGTTAAATTCTAAATGCAAATGGGTTGAGGTGTTGAGGTAACATCATCTAAAACAAGCAACTCTACAATTAATTATACACAACAGTGGCTGATATAGGTTTTGAATGATTAGATAATGATATACTCATCCCAAAAAGATACTGAGTATCTTCACAAAAGTTTGAAAATGTATACTAAATTTAGAAGGACATTTCACTAAGGCAAGTCCAAATCACCTAGAAGACCGATGATACCATGGAAAGATACTTATTTCTAATAAAAATGTTTTAGTCCTTGAAGAAAAATTTGGCCCTTTTATCAAAGTAGACCTTAATTTTATTTAACTACTGTCATTTCTTGTGGTTTTTAATGTTTTATTTTGTTAATATTTTTATAATTCTAAGTTCATAAAATATCATATACCCAGGCACATGTACATGAAGCTCATTTACATACTCAGCAATGAAACTATAACCTCATGCTTAAAATAAGGATAATGAACTCTAATTACATAGTTCTTGTAAAGATATGAAATGATCAGCACCCAATGAATGGTACCTGCCATTAATTTATGTATTACGTAAAAAGTTGGAGGTTATGGGAGGTTGAAAATAAAATGAAGAGGGAAATGTGTTTCTAATTTATACTGCATATCAAATACATAAACCTCAGATTACAATAGCCATTGATTCATATTTACCTCCTTTATGTCCTCAAATCCTTTGAATTTATTAAAGAACATAAAAGAAGGATTATAGAAATGTAAGAAAACAGATAAAAGGTCCATCAAAAGGTCGGAAACTAAGGCCGATAAGACTGAACTACATAGAACATGTATGCAGTTAGAGAAGTGCTCAATAGATAATTTGTCACATGAGAAATTTCATGAATTGTACAGGATGGGATGAAAAGAAACTCCACAGTGCTGGCTGGCCTGTGGATCAGTACCAAGAGACATGCCAGCCTGGAAAGAATCTGAGTTTCCCCCCAAAAAAAAAAGTTGCCAGAAAACCCCAGATTTAGATCAACAAGGCTGGAAGCAAGGGACAAATGGTAAGGGTCAAGTCCAAGTAACTTGGAAATGTTACCAGTGTTCCCACAAGAAGCCCTGGTTCTCATTAATGTCTACAGCTTGTAGGATGTCCACCAACTGAAGCTGAGAATTATGAAAAGGAACAGACTGGATGCAACTCATAAGAGATTACATTCAATTAATTGTTAATGTTATTATCTTTTTACCTTATGTTATTATTTTTTCTTTCCAATCCCATTACTGCAGTTCAATGGGATCTTGTTCAAGGATCATGGTAAATACAGCAACGCTGGCATACAATAGTACATCTTAGTTCCTATCTTCTCCCTCTAGCTCATCTTTCACTGGGCCTCCAGAGTCATTTCTCTAATAGCTCTAACCACATCACAAGCCTTTCCTTCTTGAAATGCTTTCAATGGCTAACTACTATTCACAGAATGGAGTGCAAACTTCAAACCTATAGTATTCAAGATCTTTGATAATTTGATCTCTTCTACCATAGTAAAATTTTCCTTGTTCTTCTACACTACAGTCAACCCACACGAGACTACCTTCCAATTTCTGTGGTATTTCCTACCCATTCCTATCCCTGAACAGGAATACTTGTCTATCACGTTTTAAAATTGTTTTTAAGGATTACTTTAAAAATTTTTTCTTTTAAATGGACATAATACCTTTATTGTATTTATTTATTTTTATGTGGTGTTAAGGATAGAACCAGTGCCTCACATGGGCTGGGCAAGCACTTCAATACTGAGCCCACCACCTTCTATCACTCTTTCTGAAATCTTATTTATTCCACTAAATGCTGATCAAATGCTTTCAGCTACCTAAATTCTCCCAGTTAATTAAACACAGAGCATCATGTTCTTTTTCTAGCATAGTTCTAGCAGGCTGAAAGTTGTTTCTCAAAGGAAGCTAACCATCAACTCTCTGATTCACGTTCTGAGTTAAAGGGTTGGATGAGATGAGTCTAATCCTTTTCTATATAACAATTTTTCAAATACTTATTCCTTTAAATCATCTCTTTACAGAGTAAATTTCCTTAATAGTCACAGCTAATTATAGGTACAATCTCTAGGAAATCACATCATAAGAACTATCTTATCTGATTTTCTACCATTTCCCTTCAAGTGTGCTGTACAGAAGCACATAATACTCTAAACCAGTGCTTCTGTCTCTCAAATTTGAACATCCATTGATCCCTAATCATTCTCATATTTTCCTTCTCTCTTTATGTTTCTATGAGTCAAAATTCCAACAGAAAAGACTTCATTATGTGTGGCTTATTAGCAAGCAATACAGAATACCTACCTATATTAGACACAATTCTCATGCCCAGTCATGACACGTTTTTCACTATTTACAGCTAATAATTTGGAATCATAAACATGGCTATCGTTCCATGCATGGTGATCAATAAAGAAGGAACCACTTCCAACTACCTTCTCTAAAAAGCATGAGCAGCACTCAAAGCACCACAGACAATCTTCCAATAAAACAGTTCTAACTTATATCACTAGTATGATGACTTAGAATGACTTTTATATTTTTACTGTATCTTTTTCACTTTTAGGGAAAGGATAATTTCCCTTGGTTGTTCTCAATACGATGCATACAAATATGTATGACTTTCCTGAATAATTTTACCCCTACTAACTCTCAAATTACTAATAAAACCAAACATTTTATTCAATGTAATAATTCATTTTAATAAATCATATACTCATAAATACACTAAATTCAGTGTATTCAGAAATACATTAAAGCATAAAGCATAGATATATTTAAAACATTTACCAAACTCTACATTACACATGTTAAGTACAATAAATTCTGTTGTTCAACTCATAAGCTACTTCTTTTAAGCTCATATAAATTCAACCGTTTTCTTTCCTCTAGACATTTACTCTATGTGACTACAGAACAAACTATCCAGCAAATGCATGAACCAAATGGAGATAGAATAAAAATCTTCTCTCATATTCTAAGACAAAAAACTTATCTCCCTTGAATTCCTTGTCAGGATGCTACTGAAGAATGTGTGCTACAAAACTGAGATGAAAGACATGGAAACAAGGAAACAGGATGTCCAGCACACGGAAGAGGCAAGAGGATCATGGTCTCTGTATGATCAGTTCTTTCAGGTATTGTATGTCTGCAAAGTCCTTTACTTTCCTTTGTTTTCACATGATATTTTCTTTGGGTATAGAATTATAGTTTGGCAGATTTTCTCATTTGGTCCTTTAAAGAGATTGCTGCACTGTTTTCTAATTTACATTTTTTCTTTTAAAAAATCTGCCCTAATGCTTATCTTTCTTCTTTTGTAAGTTTTTTTTCTCTAGTTCTACAAAAAAATGTATATTAATGGCTTTGAGCAAGTTGATTATAATTTGCCTTGGTGCGGTTTTCTATGTTTCCTTCACTTGGAATTTGTTGATGTTTTGGGATGTGTAGGGTTAGCATTTCCATCAAGTCTGGAATATTTTGGGGCCTTCCCCCTTTGTAGTCTCTAATTATACATATGTTACCAATACACTTCCCCATAGCTTGTTGATGTGGTTTCCTCCCCCCGATCTTTATTCAGCTAGATTTGGGGTAATTTTTATTGCTATGTTTCAATCATAAAAGGACCTAATGACAGGGACTCTAAACAAATGAAACAAAAACAGAAACACAAAGTGAAAAAGACAAATCCACAGCTGTAGTCAGAAACGATAATAGCCTTCTCTCAATAGTGGATAGGACAAGTATACAGAAAAATCATAAAAGAGCATTAGAAAACTTGAACAATTCTATCAAGTTGAGCTAAATGACATTCAACCCCAAACTGTAAAATGTACATTTTTTCCCCAAGCACACATAGAACATTTAGATGAGACCATATTCTAGGCCATAAAACAAGATACAATAAATTTAAAATAACTGAAATAACATAAAATATGTATTCTACCTTCTGTAGAATTAAACTAGAAATCAGTAACAAAAAGACCTAGAAAGTCTCCAAATATTCAGAAAATAAATACTTTTTTTTTTTTTTTGTCATACTGGGAATTGAATAGGGCACTCTCCCCTGAGCTACATCCCCATCCCTTTTTTATTATTTAGTTTGAGATGGGGTCTTCCAAAGTTGCTGAAGGTTTGCTGGAACTCGTGATCCTCCTGCCTCAGTCTTCAAGTAACTGGGATAACAGGTGTGCACAACTGTACCCCGCAAGAACACACTACTAAATAATCACACAGGTAACAGAGAAAATAAAAATAGAAATTAGAAGATATTTTATATGCATGAAAGCATTTTTCAAAAAATACAAAATTTGTGAAATGTGGCCAAAAAAAGTGCTTTCAAGAAACTTATAGCGTGAAAAACATTTTTATAAAAGAAAATACAAATTATAACCTCAGCGTCCACTTTAACAAACTATAAAAATAGAAATAAAACCAAATAAGAGCAGAAAGGAAACAATTAGGATGAGAGCAAAAAGAAATTTAAAAAATCAATGAAATCCAAAGTTATTCTTTACAAACTCAATAAAATTAACAAACCACTCATCGGAAATACCAAGTAAAAGAGCGGTCGTAAATTATCAATTTTTGGAATGAAAGAGAGGATAACATAACAAATTCTATGAACATTAAAAATGATGAGATATTATGGAAAAAGTGAAGACCATAAACTCAACATCACATTAAAAAGGATGAACTTCTCAGAAGACAAACTACCAAAGCTCACCTAAGACAAAATAGGCTGAGAAACTTTATATCTGTTAAATGTATTGAAGTAGTAGTTTGAAAGCTTCTAACAAAGAAAAAGTCTCACGTGACTGATGCAAAACAATTAAGAAAGAAATAATACAAATTCTCCACATACTTCCAAAAAAATCAAGAGAAGGGACACAATCAAACTTACTCTATGAAACCCACAGAATTCTAGTAACAAATCCAGAAAAAGACATTACAAGAAAACTAGAGATCAAGATCCTCAAGGACAAAAAATTTAAAACTTCTCAACAAAATGTGAGGACATCAAATGCAACAATAATACAAAAAAGATAAAACATCATGACCAAATGGAGTTTATCCCACAACTGTAACAATCAACACATTTAACAATGTCAAATGAGTTGAAAACTTATTCGGGGCAAAAATAATTAAAGCTGGGCCTGGAGTGGTAGTTCAGCTGTTACAGGACTTGCCTGGCATGCCCAAGGATGCAAGTACAAACCCCAGCACCACATGCACAATGAAGTGTTGGAGCAAGGAAAACCCAAATGAAAAACCAAATAAAATTGATTCTCTCTCTCACTGTCCTTCTCTCTTTATGAAAAATAATTAAAGCTGCATATGTTTATTTATAATCTTTATTCATAATTGCCAAAATTGGAAGCAACCAAGATGTCCCTCACTAGGCAAATGAATATACAAACAATGACTCCACCACATAATGGAATATTATTCAGCAATAAAAATAAATAAGCTGGAGCCAGAGAGGTAGCTCAGTGGTACAGCACTTGCCTGGCATGCATGATGATTTAGGATCAATCTCCTGCACCACATACATAACTAAGTGAAGAAAAACAAAAACTAGATGAAAAAATAAAAATTAACTATTTCTCTCTCTTTCAAACAAGTTATTACGCCACAAAAAGACATAGAGAAAGCATTACTAAATATTACTAAATTTATAGTACTAAGTGAAAAAAATCCAATCTAAAAAGGTTATAGGCTGCATGATTTCAATTATACAACATCTTAGAAAAACTATAGAAACAGTGAAAAGATCAGTGGTCACTAGGGAGTTAAGTGGAAGGGAGGGAATAAACACTACTGCAAGATATCTGTATTGGAAGAAACTGCAGAAAAGGAAAAAAGGGAGTATATGAGTAGTTTCCACTCAATTTTTCTGAAACAGCTCTAAAAAAAAGTCTATTAAGTTAAAAAAGTCAATATAATTCACTATATTATCACTTTCATAGATTCAATAAAAGCAAACAAGTATTTGACAAATCTCAACCTCCATTCATGGGGAAAAAAAAAAACTTTCAGCAAACTACAAAAAGTAACCTTTTTAACCTTTGTTAACCTCAGAAAAGGCTTCCAAAAAATGAGAAGTGACATTATACTTTACAATTAAAAAAAAAAAAAAACAAGCCAGGTGTGGTGGCAAAATCTCAGGGACTTGAGAGGCTGAGGCAGGAAGATCTCAGGTTTGATGCCAGCCTTAGCAACTTAGACCCTGTCTCAAAATAAACAAAAAATGACTAGGGATGTGGTTCAGTGTTAAGCATACCTGGGTTTAATCCCTGGTACCAAAGCAAGCAAACAAAAAATAAAACAAATGCTTTCCTTCTAAGATAGGAAATAAGACAAAAATGTTGACTCTTACCAATCTTATTCAATATCATACTGAATGTCTAATCCATTGCAACCAGGAAGGAGAAGGAAATAAAAGGCAAACAAGTTTGAAAGAAAAAAAACCTAGAACTGTCTCTATTAGCAGTTGACATAATGTGTGAAATCTCCAAAGAGCTAGACAAAATAATAAAATAGGCTGTACCATGAGTGATTAACATTTAAAAAATTAATTGATTTCTACATTCAAGCAATAAGGAACTAAAAATTAATTTTTTCAAAGCACATTTATAGTAACACCACACAATATAATATGCTTCACAACAAATGTAACAAAATACATCCATAATCTCTATACCAACAACTAGAAGTATTAGGCAAAAGAAATAACTACTAAATAAAAGGCCTCCAAAACTAACTCAAATGGATTTTGACATTAAATTCAACTCTCTTAATGCTATATTAACCTATTTGCTTCTCCTGAATAGCAAAAATATCTTGTGATGCTAAAATGTTAATGATATAAAATGTTATTCACATTTTTCAGAGCAAGCTGGAGTTAATATGACCCCATATTCACATTCATGGGTATGTACTAATAGAAAATATAAGCTTATTTTTACACATAAAACCTACTGGTGAATGATTCTTGAAGTTCTACCCTTAAGTACCTAAAACTAGAAGCAACCCAAATGTCATTCAATGGGTAAATGTACAAACTGTGACAAATCCATAACAAGGAACACTAGTCAGCAATAAAAAGGGACAAGACTATTGATGCATGCAGTGAATCTCAAAGGCACTATGCTGAATGGAAGAAACCAGTTTCAAAAGGTTACATATGGTATGATCTATGTGTGCAACTTTCTGAAAAATACAAAACCAAAATAACAAAGACAAAGCAGTGGTTGCCACAGTTAGGAACGGGGAGAAACTTACAACAAAGGATAGCACAAGGGAGTTACTGAGTGCAACAACAAAGCGGTTCCCTACGCTGATTGTGATCCACTTATATCAATCTTGTACATCTGTTAAAATGTATAAACTACACACCAATTTAAAAAGTATTTTATGTTATTTAACTTGAAAACTAAAAATAATAGCAAAAAGAACACTTAGAGAAAAAAATGAGATACTACTATGCATCACTAAAATGACTAAATTTAAAGAGTGACCATACCCAACCTTGCCGGTGAACAAGTAAAACTCCCATGCATTCTGGTGGCAATGTAAAATGGTATGCTTTGGTGATTTCTTAAAAAGTAAAACACATACCTATAAATTGACCCAGCCATTCCACTTCAGGATATGTAACCAAGAGAAATGAAAGCATGTCTATAAAAAGATGTATATGGATGTTGATAATTTATTTGTAATTGCCCCAAACTGGAAACAATCCAAATATCTTTTATATTTTGTGAATGGATAAACAAATTATGGCATTCATATTCATACAGAAGAATATTAGCAATTAAAAGGGATAAACACAAACAGTTGAATGAATCTCGAAATCATTATGCTGAGTGAAAAACCGGGATGGAGGTGGGGTAGAAACGTGCTATATATTTCTATTCATGTAAAATTATAGAAAACGCTAATTATAATATCAAAAATCAGATCAGTGGTTGTCTTGGGACAGGAAGCAGAAAGCAGCATATTCTCTTCCCTGGCAGTTAAAAAACTCATTAGGGAAACAAGTCTAAGAGATGAAAAAAAGTCACACAAGAAGGCTAGTAGGAACAACAAATTTGAGTGGGAAAAAAAAATCACAAAATACAGTTAATGTGTGCCGGGAAAAAATGAAACACAATTTTAGAAAGGTGGTGTTGCTTTTCAATATTACTGTTATTACTATTATCTTGAATTTTCAAGTATGAATATTGAGACTTGGGGAGGACAATTCCTCTATCAGTGAATCCTGTTTTTAGGCACAAAACCTGAGATCTTACGCATCCCGGTGACGGAACAACAGAGAAGAGGGGATGCGGCTGCTCTACGGTGTGATTTCAGCGGACAGGAACGTGTCCTAACACTTGTTCCACTACTGGAAGAATCCTGCATTCACACCACGATTAGAGCCGTGTTTCTTGCACTGAGCAGGCGTTGGGACGCGAACTACTGGGCAAGCAACAGGAGCCCTGGAGGACCAGAGAGAAGAGTGTGCACCGAGCTACTTCCGACAGGTTTTGGTTGTGAGCAAAGCGATGAGGGGGCAGCGCCAGAGCCAAGGAGCCGCTGAGAAAGGTCAGCAGAGAAAGAGGAAAGCCCAGGCGCTGTGGATCTCCCTTCAACTACACACACGCAGCCCTCCCCTACCGTGTCCCGCACGGTCGCACGAAAAGCCCCGTCCTCGCCTCTCGAGCAAAAGATCTGGAAAGACAAGTCCGATCTACGTCGCTCGAGGGCAAGGACTAAACCCTCCGCGGGGTTTCGCGGTGTGAGCCGAGTTCCCGCGGGCCACCCTGGGGCGGCCGACTCCCGAGGCCCGGAAGCCGGGCAAAACTGCAGGGTCAGAGCCCTGGGGCTACGACCCCCGAGCGAGGGGACGGAGGACCAAGTCGGGACACACCCTCCGCGGCACCCGACCGCCAACGCGACCTCTCACTTCTCCCTCCTTCGCGGACCGAGCGACCGCCGCCTCTCTCTCCGCTCACCTCTCCAGTTCTTGTACTCGGGGATGTAGTAGTACTTGTTTCCGAGCTGGTCCGTGCCCACGTGCTGCTTCACCTCCTTTGACAGCGTCCGCCACACGGCGCGAAACAAATCCTGAGACCAACCCATGCCAGCCACTCAGCTCCCGCGGTGAATCGCTGCGGACTCGCCGCGACGCCACCGCCGCCGACCCCGCCCACCGCGCCCCCGGAGTCCAGCCTCCTCCGCGCGCCCTCCGAGTAACGGTGTCCACTGTTGGTCAGATGGCATCGCGCCCTGGCCAATGGGAGGCTCTGCTGTTACAGCTCCGCCTCCACGCCCTGTCATGGCGGCGTCCCGTGCGCGAGCGGGTGTGCGTCAACGCGATGCTAGGGTTTTTATCCGCGCGACTGGCGGGTTTGGAGGACCCTGTGCGCTTCCGGAGAGCAGAGTCCACACGGAGGTAAAGAAAGTATTACCTTTTCCTCTATCACATTAGTTAGAATTCGCCTCATGAATGAAGCCTAGGGTCGAGGTCAGGGGTCATGACAAGATGAACTTGGAGGAGTTGGCGGAAGCTGGATGGGGAAGAGCCTTGTGTGCTTGGGTCAAGGTACGAAAGTGAGAGTAACGTCCCAGCTATTCGGTTTTGGCTTCTGCTTGGAGAGTGGGTTGAAGCTGAGAGCAAGAGTAGGAGCCAAGTTTGCCAAGTGTCCAGGAAAGAGTAGTTGGAAACCTGGGGCGGGGAGGAGGCAAGTAGGATGAGCAGAATGAAGAAATTGAAAAATGCCTAAGAAACATAAACAGCCATGGAAAACGAGTGGAGGAGGGAATGATGAAAAGGGATGAGTCAATGATGATTCCCAAATATGTGCCTTGTATAGGAAGTTGAATGTTAGTGATCTCTGAGACGTGGCGTTCCAAAGAGGAAGCATGTTTTACTTTTAATTTTGCCTATACGATTTTAGTGTTCACTCAGAGTGGAGAATATAGTCGCAGATTTGAGTTATATGTTCAAGGGAAATTTGGGTTTCTTTAATGAAAGATACAGGAAGTCATGAAGAGATAAGATCAGTCGGGCACTGTCAGCAAGAGTAAGAAGAGAAGTAGTTCAGTGGCAAAAAGCTGAGAAACATATAAACATTTAAGGTTAGAGGCGGGCTGGGGAAGTAGCCCTGCCTCTGTGGAAGGGTGCTTGCCTCCCATGAGCAAAGCCCTGGGTTTGATCCCAAGCAGCAAAAGATTTAAAAAAAAAAAAATGGGCAGGAAGAGAGACTAAAGATGAACTGACATAGCCTGAGGGGTAGAGTTAAAACTAGAGTTGGACTGGAGCTGTGGCTCAGCGGTCACAGTGCTTTCCTGGCATGCCCCACGACACTGGTTTGAACCCCAGCACCACATGCAGAATGAAATGTCAGAGCAACAAAAGCCATATGGAAAACCAAATAAAGTTGATTCTACCTCTGTCTCCTCTCTCTCTCTCACTGTCCCTCTTTCTTAAAAAAAACAAAAAACAAAAAAAAAAACCCCACAAAACTAGAGAGCAGAGGTATCATGCATGCTGAGGGAAGGCAGTGTGTAAGAAGGGAGCCATCAAATCTGTCACATACTGCCCTCTAACCCTCTTCTTTGCACTCGGTAGTTCTTTCGTATTACTCAGCTTTTATTTTTTTCATGCAATTTATTCCTACTGGAAATGAATTTATATATATTCTTTCTACTATATCAGCATCTTTTTAATCCCACAAAGAAAAAGGGACCTGTATTCTAGGCCTCGAAGAGGGTTTGGCACATGGTAGAAATCGAATAGTTTGTGAGTGACATACATTGCATTTAACTAATTGACTAATTACTAATAACCTTAGGAAGATGAGTTTCAAATAATGGGAGCAAAAATAAGATTATAGTGAGTTGAAAAACAGAAAAAACCCAAGTGGGCATTGCTAACATTGACTTTTTCAAGAAACTTCAATCAACAGGGACAAAGTTAAAATACTTATTGACAAATTGATGAGTATGATTCATTCTAATATACCAAAGGAAGAACTCAGCTATGCGTTAGTTATCAATAGTTATCAATATCTGGGTAACAAAGTATCCCAGATTTAACAGCTTAAAACAACTGAAAGATTATCTCACAGACTAAAGATGTCTAGAATCCTAATGTATTTTAACTGGGTTATCTCTCTGACTCAGTGTCTCTTACAAGGCTATAATCAAAACATTGAATGAGGCTGTAGTCATTTCAAGACTGGTCTGGTGAAGATCTGCTTCCAAGCTCCCTCAAGTGGCTGTAGACTGGATTTAGTTCTTCCCTGGCTTTGGTCCAGAAACCTTCCTCAATTCCTTTCCACAAGGGCCTTCTGTAGAGCAGGACAATTGGCTCCCATGAAAGCAAACTAGAGAGCAAGAAGGAATCCAGTCTTTATAACCTAATCACAGAAGTGACACCTCTACTTTTATCATATTCCAGACATTAGAAGTGAGTCACTAGATCTTGCTCACTTTCAAGGAGAATTACCTAAGGTCATGAATACCACGAGTTAAGGGACTTTTGGAAGTCATTTTCTAGGCTTCCTACCACAACTCAGAAACAGAAAAATATAATTAATTATCTTAATAGATAAGAATAAAATAATCATTTACTTGTTTTCATGATGTTTTAAGCACTAAAATGTTGTATAATCTTTGTATTTTGTGTTACATGGTTAGAATAGTAAATGTTTCAAAATACTGAATTTGATTTTAGTTAGATAATTAACGTTACGTTTTTTGTTGTTTTCTTTCAGCAACATTTGGGTTAGTTCTAAACATGATTGGGGTTATATCCACTGCTGACTTCCTCTCCCTAACTCCACTTAGTACAGAGATAACAATATTTTTTCAACTCAGTATTCTACTCTAATGGATTAAAGCATACAGATATCCAGAAGCTTTTATTTCAGTGACTGCAAGTACTCAAGCGAAATCTGTGTGTACTAAAACCTGTCAATCTCCTCTGATAATGTGATTTGTTTATACCAAGTAGTTCTGCAACTCCTATATTATAATCATCAAAGTAAACAGTATGAGTGAGTAAACTTGGCTGTTGTCTCTTCTTTAATTTCAGTGGAAATAGCTTTACTCTAAAAAAAATCAGCATTATTTTTTTAATGCCGTTAAATTTAATGTTTAGAGATCGTATGATATCAATAACAATTTAAATATGTAAGCCACCTGAAAGTTAAATTTCTCAGTCTTGTTAATTCTAAAAAAGTCCTTGGTCTAAGGAAGCAACTAAGTATAGGTCTTTGTCATAATTCAGTGATCTAAACCTCTCACTTCATTAAAAGAAATAAAAGTTCAAAACAGTGCGATGTTTCTTAACCAAATCAATAGATTGATCCATCTGTAGATGGATTTCATTTCCCTGAAAATATGGTTCCCAAAGCATAACTTAACTATTTCTGGTTGAAAACCCATACCCTACCTATCTATTCACATCTCTCCCACCAACTGTTTTGTGCAAGTATCAAAAAACAGTATTTGTCCCTAAGCTCATTAATGCCAGTTTTGCTTATTATTTCATTTTAATGTGAGCTGGTGAAATATGAATACAAAAAGAGAGTTGCTACTCTTACAAAAACTAAAGAACCACTTATTAAATATTCAGAACAAACAAATGCCTTAAAACAAAATACTATTCAATAGGTATGCTATTTTATAAATGATGGGGATGGGTAAAGCTTTGTCAGAATATTGGGATCACCTGAGGTGGCTGAAGAACATATTCATGCCAAAGTTCCACACAGTTTTAGTCAGCCTTTTTGCTGCTGTGACTATAAATCCTGACATGAACAATTTTAGGAGAAAAAGTCTATTTAGATGCTCATGATTTTAGAGGTCTCAGTCCATAGAAAGCAGGCTCTATTCCTTAGGGCTGGAGGTGAGGCTGAACATCACTGCCCCAAGGCATTGCTCCAGGGAGCAAAGAGAAACTCCATACCAGATACAAAATATATACCCAAAGGCACACATCCAGTGACCCATCTTCTCTAGCCACACCCTACCTGCCTTCAGTAAATCCCTATCAGGGGATTAGCTCACTGATTGGGTTAAGGCTCATAACCTAGTCATCCCACCTCAACCCTCCTGCATTGTCACACATGAACTTTTGGGAGACACCTCACATTCAAACCATAACATACCCTAGGGATTCTGATTTAAATTTCCTATGACAGCAGAATTTTTTAAAGCTACCTAGATTATTCTGATGTGTAGCCAGGATTAGAATCATTGCTTGAGAAAGTTTCTACATTCATTTCTTTGCATGGGTCTTAGATTTCACTCAACTAAAATAAACAAACCTGAAAATCATGGAATATGTATAATGTGGATATATTTTGAAAAAGATATTGCATTCTACTCAGCACATTTAATTCTACTTCAAACAGTTGTCATATATTCAGGTAGTGCTCTTTGCACGGTAGTCAAAGTCCCTAAAACTGGCTGTGCAAAGTGAAACCTGTGCAAAAAGGTTTTTTTTTTAAAGAGAGAATGTGAGAGTTGGGTTTTGTTTTTTTTTTTCCTATATAGAGAGAGATTCAATTTTTATTTGTTTTTCCTTCTGGTCTTTATTTCTCCAACATTTAGTTGTATACGTGGAACTGGCGTTTGAACTCAGGTCCTTGTGCATGCCAGTCAAGTGCTTTAACCACTAAGTCACTGTTCCAGCCCTGAGATAATCAGTGTTACTTCGTTTTTCATGTGGATTTTGTTGCTTTGACTCTTTGTTGTGTACATTGCTGGGGTTTGAATCTATATCCTACAACTGCTGAGCCACTGTTCCAGCCCCCAAAATGATCTTAATCAATGGATAAAGTTACAATTTTTTGGTGATCTGTAAATTTTTTTGTGAAAACACTATAAAATGTTACATTTACGTTACATATGTATAGGAAAATGAACTAATACTTGGTCATTTATTTGTTAAAGAAGATACTTTAACAAATGGGGCTGGAACAGTTGCTCAGCAGTACACTACTTACCTGGTTGGTATATGGGAGGACCCAGGTTGGATCTGTAGCACCACCTACATAACTGTCAGAAAAACTAAAACCAGGTGAAAAAAAATAAGTAAAATTGTTTCTCTCTTTTAAAAAAAAAAGTTACTTATTAAAGAGAAAAATATTAAGAGTTGCTTGATTATTACTTGGCTTTTTCCCATATAACTCATCCATATGAGGAGAGCCCATGTTTCTATGCATTGGCAAGTTGTCCAGTTGCTTTCTAAGTTTGGGCAGATTTCAGTGTTTTGTCCCTTACATCTGCAGTGTTGTGAAATAGCTCTGAAAGTTCCTTTAATGTGAAGTTTTTTGTTTTGTTGTTTGTTTCTGCCAGCATCACTTTCTCTGGAACATCCTCAGCCTTTTATCATGGCCACTTTTTCTTATGTCTATAAGCTCACACTCACTGATTTCTTCCTTTTGCATATTTTCTCAAATGGCAGCAACAGTTGCATAGCCTGCTATTTTTTCTTCAATTCCATTTATGTTCAATTTGAGTTTCACTTTCAACATTACACTTTTTGTTTCTTTGGTATACTTCTAATTTGTTGACTAATTCCCTCTTTTACTTATCAGTTTTCATAAAATGTCATGTAGGTCTATCTTGGGGCAAAGATATAATAGATCTAGGAGTCTCTATGTAAACTGAGTAATGTGCACAATGACCAATATCTATAGACTTTGAAAGAAGTCGTATACATTGGTCACTAATTATGATCCACATGTTATTTATTTGGGGAATGAAAATCTAGTAGTAAACTTTGTGCTTTATGCTGTTTCTGAAAATTAATACATTGTGATGACTGAAATTTCAACTATGTTGATGGGAATCTGGCATTAAATAAACCATAATAACTGAAATTAATATCTATCAGACTATGCAAAGTGAAGACTGCTTGTATATCCAAGTTAAAATAAAGTGCTTGTTATTTTATTTTAAATATTCTCCTTTAAGTGATGTTTTTGCTTAGCTAAACAAATGTACAGTTCTATTTTTTTAATTTTGCATTAGTACATTATAGTTTTACATAATGATGGGATTAGTTGTTGTGTATTCCTAGATGCACGCAAACAAGCAATACAGTTTATTCAATATCTACCCCCCCTACACCCCTCTACCTCCTCCTCCCATCCCCCTTTCTTCTGGGTCCCATATTGTTCCTAAAAAACCCAAGTACAGTGACATAATTCATAGACCTATGAAGAACATTTTTATATATATGGCTATAGTATATGCAGTGACATTTATAACTGCTTGGAATGTACCTTGCTTTATCTCAGCTCCAACATTTCCCCTTCTCCCTTCCTGTCATCCCTTGTTATGCTTTAAAATATTTGACAATAGGATTAAACATTTACATTTTTGTACAGGTATGCAGCATGGCTTGTTCAAATAAGAAGTATCTTGCGTCTGTATCTCATAAGTATTAACAGTTTGGATTTTTGTTCTATGGCTCTAATACGTGAGTTTATCTACCTTACTCCCAAGCCTGGGTTTAGGTCCAGCCCCCACAAATGAGGGACACCATTCGGCCTTTGTACTCTGTGTTTGGCTAACATTGCTCAGTGTGATTTCTTCCATTGCCATCCATTTACCTTCAATAGATGGAATATCATTGTTTCTAATAGCTGAGTAGAGCTCCATTGTATATATGTACCGGAGCTTTTGGATCCATTCATCCTGTGAGAGGCATCTGGGTTGGTTCCATAATTTAGCTATTGTAAATTGAGCTGCTGTGAACATGGATTTTGCTCTATCACTGTAATGTGCTGATTCTAACTCCTCTGGGGAAATACCCAGAAGAGGGATAGCTGGATTATATTGTGGATCCAACCCTAATTTTTTTCATATCTTTTTTTTTTTATTAAGAAATGTAGTTATTATACAATCTAAAATGCATCCAATGTAACAATGATATGTATATATTCTTAAATTAGATTTATCCCTTAGATCCCACCCTATTCTCCCACCCTTGACCATCCCCGTTCCCCCTTTCTCCTCCTTCCCAATACATCTCTATGCATGCCTTAGGTTATGCATGCCTTAACGCCTTTGCTGGGTTTAATACATGAGGGTTGATGACCTTTCATACAGGCCTGGGTCTAGCTCCAGCCTCCACAGATGAGTGAAGACATTTGACCCTTCACTCTTTGGGTTTGGCTAACTTTGCTCAACATGATTTATTATATCGCCATCCATTTATCTTCAAAGGCTGCAATATCATTGTTGCTAATTGCTGAGTAGAACTCCATGGTATATATAATATATACCACAGTTTTTTGATCCATTCATCCAGTAAGGGGCATGTGGATTGTTTCCATAATTTAGCTATTGTAAATTGAGCTGCTATGAACATCAGTTTTGCTGTGTCACTATAATGTGCTGATTTTAAATTCCCTGGAAAAATACTCAGGAGACAAATAGCTGGTAGGTTCATTCCTAATTTTTTGAGGAGTCTCCACAGTGCTTTCCAGAGTCTGCAGTTCCACCAACAGTATGCTAGTGTTCCTATCTCTCTGCAGTCCCTCCAGCATCTATTATTGTTTATATTCTTCATTTTTGCCAATCTAACTGGTGTGAGGTGAAATCTTAATGTAGTTTGCATTTCTCTGATTACTAGTGATTTAGAGCACTTTCTCATGTATTCATTGGCTTGATCGATGTCCTCTGTTGAGAAGTTTCTATTTAGCTCTTTGACCCATTTATTGATTGGGTTGTTTGTGTTTTTGAGGTCGAGATTTTTGAGGATTTTGTAAATTCTGGATATTAGTCCCATGTCAGAAGAATCACAGGACATGATTCTCTCCCATTCTGCTGGAAGCCTCTTGACAATTTTGATCATTTCCTTGGCTGTGCAAAAGTTTTTTAACTTTATGAAATCCCTCTCAACTGATTTTTTACTTTACTTCTTTCACTTCAGGAGACAAGTTGAGAAAGTCTTTGCCTACTCCCAAATGCTGGAGTGTTGGTCCTAATTTATCTTCTAGCAGTTGCAAGGTAGCTGGTTTAATTCCTAGTTCCTTGATCCATTTTGATTTGATTTTCATACAAGGTGGAAGATAAAGGTCTAATTTAAACTTTCTGCAAGTGGCTATCCAGTTTCTCCAGCACCATTTGTTAAATAGGCTCTCTCTCCTCCGTGTTATATTTTGTTCCCCTTTGTCAAAGATCAGATTCTTAAAGATTTGTGGATTTGTCTCAGAATCTTCTATTACGTTGGTCTTCATTCCTATTTTGATACCAGTATCATGTTATTTTTTAATACTACAGCTCTATAATATAGTTTTAGATCTGGTGTAGCAAAACCACCTGTTTCATCTTTCTTACTTAGTAATGTTTTGGCTGTTCTGGGCTTCTTATTGTTCCAAATGAATTTGAGAACTGTTTTTTCTATATCTGTAAAGACTAACAGTGGTATCTTGATGGGGATTGCATTGAACCTATATAAAGCTTTTCGCAGAATAGCCATTTTTATTATATTAATCCTGCCTAACCCAGAACATGGAATGTCTTTCCATCTTCTCAGGTCATCTTGGATTTCATTCTTCAAGTCTGATAATTTTTGTTGTAGAGGTCTTTGACTTCCCTGGTTATGTTAGTTCCCAAGTATTTTATTTTTGTCTAGGATATTGTGAATGAGACTGATTTCCTGATTTCTTCTTCTGCCCTATTGTTTTTAGTGTATAGGAAATCAATTGATTTATGCATATTGATTTTGTAGGCTGCCACTTTGCTAAATCTGTTTATAAGCTCAAACAGTTTCTTGCTGGAATATTTTGGATCTTCCAGATACAGGATCACCAACCCTAATATTTGAGGAGTCTCCACACTGCTTTCCAGAGCAGCTGGACCAGTCTGCAATTCCACCAATAATGTGCTAGTGTTCCTATCTCCGCACAACCCCTCCAGCATTTGTTATTGTTTGTATTCTTCATCTTTGCCAGTCTAACTAGAGAGAGGTGAAATCTTAATGTAGTTTTGATTTGCATTTCTCTAATTGCCTGTCATTTAGAACACTTTCTTATGTATTCATTGCCTTGCTCAGTGTCCTTGGTTGAGAAGTTTCTGTTTAGCTCGCTGGCCCATTTATTGATTGGATTGTTTGTGTTTTTGTTGAGTTTTTTGAGTTCTTTGTAAATTTTGGATATTATTCCCTTTTCAGAGGGTTCGCAGGCCATGATTCTCTCCCATTCTGTAGGTTGTCTTGACTGTTTTGACTATTTCTTTGGCTGTACAGAAACTTTTTAGTTTAATGGCATCCCACTCATTGACTTTAATTCTTTCACTTTAGACATCTTGTTGAGGAAGTCGTTGCCAACTCCCATATACTGGACTGTTGGTCCTAATTTTTCTTCTAGCACTTGTATGGTAGCTGGTTTAATTCCTAATTCCTTTATCCATTTAGATTTGATTTTTGTGCAAGGTGAGAGATAAGGATCCAATTCCAATTTTCTGCAAGTAGCTGTCCAGTTTGTCTAACACCATTTGTTGAATAGGCTGTCTCCCCTCCATGTTATATTTTTCCCCCTTTGTCAAAGATCAGATGTTTAAAGATTTGTGGGTTTGTCTCAGAGTCTTCTAGGCCATTGGTCTTCATTCCTATTTTGATAC
The DNA here is from genome assembly GCA_004027875.1 of Aplodontia rufa. NCBI lineage: Eukaryota > Metazoa > Chordata > Mammalia > Rodentia > Aplodontiidae > Aplodontia > Aplodontia rufa. The sequence continues at coordinate 125,775 of PVKS010000246.1, read as the reverse complement.
CAGTACCATGCTATTTTTAATACTACAGCTCTATAGTATATTTTAGATCTGGTATTGCAAAACCAACTGTTTTATGTTTCTTGCTTAGTAATCTTTTGTCTGTTCTGGGTTTCTTGTTCTTCCAAATGAATTTGAGATTGCTTTTTCTATTTCTACAAAGAATGATATTGGCATCCTGATAGGGATTGCATTGAATCTGTATAGTGCTTTTGGTAGAATGACCATTTTAATCATATTAATTCTGCCTAATCAAGAGCACAGAACATCATTACTTCTTCTCAGGTCTTTCTGTTTTCAGTGTTTGATAATTTTCCTTGTAGAGGTCTTTTACTTCTCTTGTTAGATTAATTCCCAAGAATTTTATTATTTTAGAGGATATTGTGAATGGTCTGATTTCCTAATTTCTTCTTCTGCCCTAATATTTTTGGCATATAAGAAAGCTATTGATTTATGGGTGTTGATCTTGTAGCCTGCTACCTTGCCAAATCTGTTTATTAGCTCTAGCAGTTTTCTACTGGAGTTTTTGGGATCTTCCAGATATAGATCTTGTTATCAGCCAAAAGGGATATTTTGACTTCCTCCCTTATTCTTATCCCTTGGATTTCCTCCTCTTGCCTGATTATTCCAGCCAGGGTCTTAAGGACTTTATTGAATAAAAATGGTAAAAGCATGCAGCCTCATCTTGTTCCCAAGTTCAGTGGAAATGCTTTCAACCTTTCTCCATTTAGTATTGTACTAGGTGAGGGTTTGGCATATATAGCGTTTACAAAGTTAAGTTCCTTTGATTTCTATCTTCTCTAGAGTTTTGAGCATAAAAGGGGGCTGGATTTTATCAAAGGCCTTTTCTGCATCCATTGAGATTATCATATGATTTTTGTCCTTGATTCTGTTTAAGTGGTGATTTATATTAATTGTTTTGCATATGTTGAAGCAGCCCGCATACCTGGAATGAAGCCCACTTGATCATGATGGATTATCTTCCTGATATGTTTTTGAATACAGTTTGCTAGAATCTTATTAAGGATTTTTGCATCCAGGTTCATGAGGGATATTGGTCTGTAGTTTTCTTTTTTTGATGTGTCCTTGTTGAGTTTTGGTATCAGAGTTACGGTTGCTTCATAAAAAGTATTAGGGATAGTTCCCTCCTTTTTAGTTTCTTGGAATTTCTTAATAAGGAGAGGTGTTAGCTCCTCAAAAGTGTGGTGAAACTCAGTGGGGATACCATCAGGTCCTGTGCTTTTCTCCTTTGGTAGGCCTTTAAATGCTGTATGAATTTCAGTGCCTATTATTGGGCTATTTAGGAATTCAGTATCAACCTGTGTCAATTTAGGTATGTTGTATGTGTCTAGAAATTTGTCCATGTCTTCCGTATTATCTAATTTAGAGGAGAACAGTTTTTCAAAATATGATCTTATCATTTGTTGGATTTCCATGGGGTCAGTGATGATCGCTTCTTTTTCATTGGACATTTTAGTGATTTGCTTCAGTTCTCTCCTCCTTTTAGTGAAATTGGCTAGGGTCTATCTTATTTATTTTTCGAAGTACCAGCTGTTTGTTTCATCAATTCTTTTTATTATTTTTTTCTCAATTTCATTGATTTCAGCTCTGATCTTGATTATTCCCTTTCTTCTTTTTATAGGGCTTTGAGATGGAGCATAAGCTTATTTATTTAGGATCTTTCTTAATTTTTAATGTGGCTATAAGTTTTCCCTTTAGGAATGGCTTCATGCTGTCCCCGAGGTTTCAATATGTTGTGTCTTCTTTCTCATTTTCTTTCAAGAAGTTTTTGATTTCTGATCTCATGTCTTCTTGGATCCATTCTTCATTTAATAGGGTATTATTCAATCTCCATGGACATGTGTGTATTCTGTTATTTTTGCTGTTGATTGCTAGGGTCATGGTATTATGGTCTGATAGGATACACAGAATAATATCTACTTTTATATATTTGCTAGGATCTCTTTTGTGAACTAGAATATGGTCTGTTTTGAAGAAGGAATCATGTGCTGCTGAAACGAAGGTATATTCTGCTGATTTGGGGTGGAATATTCTATATATGTCTGTAACCTCCATTTGATTTAGGGAATTGTTTAGGCTGGAGATTTCTTTATTGATTTTTGGTGTTGATGATAAGTCTGTTGGTGACAGAGGAGTATTGAAGTCTCCCAGTATTATTGTGTTGATGTCAACAACTGGTTAGGTCATGAAGTAATTTGTTCACATAGTTGGGGAGCACTGTCATTTGGAGAGTATATATTTATTTACTATGGTTATTTCTTCCTGTTTTAGGGTTCCTTTTACTACTAAATAGTGACCTTCTTTATCTCTTGATTAATTTACATTTGAAATCTATTTTGTCAGATATAAATATTGTAATGCCACCTTGCTTTCTTGGGCTGTAAACATTGTAGGTTTTTTTCCATCCTTTCACCCTTAATCTGTGGATATCATTGACTGTTAGTTGGATTTCTGATAAGCAGCATAGTGTTGGATTTTGTTTTTTGATCCAGTCTGCTAGTCTTTGTCTTTTGAGTGGTGCATTTAAATCATTCACATTCAATGTTATAATAGAAGAGTGTATGTGGTTCATAGTTGTTGCGTATTATTAGTAAGTTCTGTGCTGTCTTGGTTGGGTATTGATAGGATGTGCTTTTATTGAATTTCCTCTGTTTGTGTGTTTTAGGTATTTATTACTTGTTCTTCTGTCTGGAGCGTATCTTTGAGTATTCTTTGTAAGGCTGGTTTTCTGTACACAGATGCTGTCAGTTTGATCTTATCATGAAAACTTCTTATTTCCCTATCAAATTTGAAGCTGAGTTTTGCCAGGTATAGCATTCTTGGCTGCATGTTGTGGTCATTCTGGCGTTGAAAGATTTATTTCTGTAACCTTCTTGTCTCCAGAGTCTGGGTTGAAACGTCAGAGTTAATTCTTATTGGTTTGCCTCTGAATGTGATTTGGCATGTCTCCCTTGCTGCTTTTAATATTCCTTCCTTGATATCCCTGTTGTACAGTTTGAATGTGATGTGTCTTGGTGAGTTTCTCATTTGATGAGGCCTAATGAGTGTCCTGTAAACTTTCTGGATGAGCATATCTGCTTCTATTTGTACATGAGAAAAGTTTTCTTTAACAGTTTCCTTGAGGATGTTCCCTGTACCATTCCTTTGTTTCAGTTGTTTCCTGTATCCCAATAACTCTCAGATTGTTTCTTCTCATTTCATCCCAGACATTTTTAAAATTCTGATCTTGTTCTTTTACTTGTTTTTCTTTTTTGTCATTCTTGCACTCAAGGTTGCTCAGCCTGTCCTCATTGTCTGAAGTTCGTTTTTCAATAGCAGAGATTCTGTTTTCTATAGAAGTTAGTCTATTATTCATTTCTTCCTTAGTCCCTCTCATATCATTGACTGTAGATTTTAGCACTGTTACTTCGTTTTTGAGTATGTCTATTTCTTTGATGATAGAGTTTCTCAACTCCTGAGTTTTCTCATTTATTTCCTTCATTAACTCTTCTTTTAGTTCATTGTTCCTTTTCATTATCAGATCATTGAAAATTTGTTCTAGATTTTCTTCCTGGTCACTGGCCGTGGACTCCTTACTAGGGGAATTGTGGGTTTGAGGTGAACCTCTTCTAGTTTAATTCTTCATCTTTGAAGAGCTTCTTCTGGATTTTTGAATTAGGGATCCCTGTGTGGAGGCAAGGCCAGTCTCTGGGTTCATCTTCCTTATATATCAAGGGTTGAGTCAGATACTACCTCTCCGATGACCACTTTTTTCCAGAAAGCTGTTTCTGCCTTGTTTTGTTGAACCTTTTGGGTCAAGGTTTCGGTACTTGGAATTGGCATCTTGTGGTTTTGCTAGGCAGTCCGCTGTGTAGATGAAGCTAAATGGTAGAGGTATGTTACTGGGTGCTAGGGACCCAGAGGTGTGGGGAGGACCAGAAACCAACCTTTGTGCTGCACTGGGATCTGGGATCCTTGGTGGTGGGATGGGCCCAGTGTATTTATACCCGGCACGTGTGTGTGACAGCTGTGTGGTATCTGGATGTGGGGTCCTTGGAGGTGACCAGCTCTCCTGCTGTGGTGGGACTGGAGTCCTGGGCACGCACTGGTGTGTGGTAGGGTCTGCTCAGGCTTCTCTCTCCTTAAATTGAAGCAAATTCTTGGCCTGAGATCTCTATCTGCTTGTTTGCCTTTGGGTCCTTGCTGTTGGATTGGGAGTTTTGTCCTGTCCCGTACTTGGGTTGGGGTATTGTCAGGAAAGTTGATTTCAGAAGTCAAACCCCTAACCTGTGAACTGTTAGTGTCCCTTAAGTTTTTTAACTCCTTAAAAGCAAATAGGAGATCATCAATATGAACGACCAGTGCATACAATAAACAGTATTATATTGGTTATTTAGTACAGACTATATTACACTGTTAAATTGCACCTACAAAACGAATGGTAGTGTTAGTCAATACTTTCACTGACACTAGTATTTAGCTGTCACCTATGTCAGGCTTCAAAACATACAATAGGTATTGAGTCTGGCTTTCAGAGTAGTAATTGTTAAACAGCATTAATGATGGGGGAGTCAAATGGTATAAACTAATTGGAAGCCTGAGAGAGAAGGGAATGCAAGAGAAATTTAGAGAGGAAGTTGTATTATCCAATTGTAAACAGAAAGAAAGTAGAGGAGGTAAAGGGTTTGCTGGAGAAAGGAAAAACAAAAACAAATAAAACAAACCCCAGAGGAAGAAAAGGTAGATGTAGCAAAATAAAGGATGGGTGAAAGAGATTTTAATAAGATTTGGGTGATAACATAAGAAAGGGTAGAAGCAAGTGCAGGAAAATTATGCAGGTGGGGTACAATACATTTCAAGTAGTAAATGAACTAAACAAAATCCCACCCCTCTGCAGGCAGAATAAGGATAGACAGAAGAGACAAGAGGGGGGGAAAGAGAGAAGGAGAAGAAAAAAAAAACGGAAAGATAACTGAAAAAAAACCTTGACCAAGACAAAATGAAACAAAAACAAACAAAAAAAGAAAAGCAGCTAGTGTTTTTCATACGTCCATGAACCAATCAACTTCTCCAGTTGGCACTCAAATACACGTCAAAACAGGAAAGAAAAAAATTTTTTAAAATAAAAATTCTTAGGTTGTCTCTGTATACTTTGGGAGCAAATTTTCACTGTCCTCCTGAATTTTGTTAGTAGGGTCTCAGTCTGTAATTATGTGATCTCAAGTAGAGGATTGGTTGTCCTCAGACTTCTGGGCTTTCTAGGTAGAGATTTCTGTGAAGAGATCAGATTAGGGAATGCACTAAGTGCTGGTCTTTCCAGCCTCTCTGGGGATCTGAAACTCAAGGCATCTTAAGGCTTTTATGTACCAAGGGGTTGAAATGCTTTCAGTGCTCCCTCTGCTGGTTGCACTCCCTGTCCTCCAGGATTTTTGAGCTCAGACTGAGGTCTCTTAGTTTTTCGCTTATCACATGAGCCTTCCAGCCGGGGTTGGAGTGGACAGGGTTGAGCAAGGCTCCTCTGTACTTCACAAACTCGAATCCCCCTAAGCAGAGTGAGGACTGGGCCTGTCCCACGCCTCCTCCTCCCGGTTCAGCCTGTGAACTATGCCTAGTTCCTGGCGCAGTTGCAGAGTAGCCTGCTCTAAACTGCCGACTTGCTCCCACCGGGCAGTCTGTCCCATAAGACTCCTGGTTCTCTCTTTCACCAGCAACTGAAAGATACTGTCCCCTCCTTACACAGTGGAGGTGCAGTAGGGGTTTCTCTAGTTGACCCCAATGCATGATTCCTTATAGAACTTGGCTTCTCTGTGGCAGATTGGATTACATGTTATGTTTTGGCTCCTCCTCCACTCCCTTTTGATTAGGAGCAGTGGTGGTCACAGCTACAGCTACTGTGTCCTGGCTGGGATGAATATAATCCCTCTTTTCCACTTGCTGCACCCACATCTCTGATCATCCAAAAAATTCCCCTAACACTATGTTCTGGTGATGATTTTCCCCAAAACACACCTTGTAGCAATGGAGCTGCCCTCAAGTTTTTTCATCTAGTCACAGAGCCAAACGAGAAGCAGCCTACCTGCACCTCGCCATCTTGGAAATCCTGTTGTGAGTTTTGAGGAGTATTAGATTGTTCTATCTGGAGTTTATCTTTGAGGATTCTTTGTAATGCTGGCTTTCTGTTCACGAATGCTGCAAGTTTGTCCTTATCATGAAAAATTCTTATTTCCCCCTCAAATTTGAAGCTGAGTTTTGCTGAGTATAGTATTCTTGGGTGTATATTGTGTTCATTCAGGCATTGAAAGATCTCCTTCAGTGACCTTCTTGCTTCCAAAGTCTGAACTGAAAAGTCAGATGTGATTCTTATTGGTTTGCCTCTGAATGTGATTTGGTGTTTCTCCCTTGCCACTTTCACTATTCTTTCCTTGATTTCCCTGTTGTACATTTTGAATATGATGTGTCTTGGTGGGCTTCTCATTTGATTAGGCCTATTGTGTATCCTATAAATTTCCTGGATAAGAATATATATTTTTATATGGGCAAAATTTTCTTTAGCAATTTCCTTGAGAATGTTTCTTATCCCATTCGTTTGTGTTTCGATTTCTTCCTGCATCCCAGTTACTCTTAGATTGTTTCTTCTCATTTCATCCCAGATGTTGTTAAAATTCTGTTCGTGTTCTGTGAGGTTTTTTTCCTGTTTTGTCATCCATGCTCTCTCGCTTGTTCAACCTGTCTTCATTGTCAGAAGTTCTTTCTTCAAGAGCTGAGGTTCTGTTTTCTGTAGAAGTTAGTCTGTTATTAAATTCTTTCACGGTTCCTATCATGTCATTGACTGCAGATTTTAGCTCTGTTACTTCCTTTTTGAGTATGTCTATTTCTTTGATAATGGAGTTTTTCATCTCTTGAGTTTTCTCACTTAGTCCCTTCATTATATCTTCTCTTAGCTCATTGTTCCTTTCAGTAAGGAGATCACTGATAATGTTTTCGGGCTTTTCATCTGACCCCTATCCATGGCATCCTTTTTAGGGGCATTTGGATTTGAGGTGAACTTCTTCTTCTTTGATTTTTCATTTTTGAAGAGCTTCTTCTGGATCTCTGAATTGAAATTTCCTGAGAGAAAGGAAGGCAGTTCTCTAAGTGGTTTTTCCTTGCAAGTCAAAGGGTCAGATCAGCCACCAACTCTTTGATGATCACTTTCTTTCAGATGCTGTTTCTTCCTGGGTCCTCATGTTGCTCTACCTTTTGGTTCCAGGTTCAAGGTTGCAAATCTGAACTTACTGTAATGCAGGGTGTCAAGTAGTTGGTGCTTCTCCCAGCAGGCAGTCACCCTTGGTTGGTCCTGAGCAGGTGCTGCTTCAGTCGGGGTCCTACCAGTCGTGTCCTGAGCACCTTCCAGCAGGATTCATACAGACCCCAACAGGAATGCAGGATGTCAGGTAACAGGACTGCTCCAGGTGGGGAGCTTCCCCTGTTTGGTACTGAGCAGGTGCTGCTCCAGATGGGGGTCCTACTGTTCATGTCCTGAATGCCTTCCATTGGGTCTTAAACAGGCCCCAACTGGATTGTGGGGTGTCAGGTTGATGGGGCTGCTCCAGGCAGGGAGCCTCCCCTGGTTGGTCCTGAGCAGGACTGCTTTTGAGGGGTCGTACTGTTTGTGTCCTGATTGACTCAAATAGACCCCAATAGGAACCTGGCGCATCAGATAGGTGGGGCTGCTCCTTGTGCAATTCTATTTTAATCAGAGAAGTTGTCTACTTTTGTTCCTTATCAGTAGTTAAGGATAAAGCAATTAACACCGTTTAAAAATTTTTACATCGTTATTGAGGTGTAATTGACATACACTTGTAGAAATTGAAATAAATTGTAGTGTATAGTATGGTGAGTTTTGACATATATATACACTTGAAACCAATCACCATTATCAAGAGAACAAACATACTGTATAATAGTTACCCATAATCCCAGTGACTCAGAAGACTAAAGCAGAAGGATCAGAAGTTTGAGACCATCCTTGACAACTTAAAAAATAAAAAGGACTGGGGTTGTAGTTCAGTGGTAGAGCCCCCATGTGTTCAGTATCTAGTGCTGTGAAAAAAAGACCCTAAAAATTTTGTTATAATGTTTTGTAATGTTTCCTGCCTTTCTCTGCTTGATCCTCCTCCTACTCCAAAAACTATTGATCCTGCTGTAGGTCACTGTAGATTAATTTACATATTTAGAATGTATTAATTGAATAATTTTTGACCTGTGTCTTTGACTCAGCACAATTACTTTGAAATTTCTCCATGTTGTTGCGTGTATCAATTTCTTTTTATTGCGATGGAGCATTCCACAGTTTCTTTGTCCATTAACTTATTTGTGGACACTTGAGTTGTTTCCAGGTTTTGGCTATTGCATTTAAAGCTGCTATAAAAATTCTTTTACCAATCTTATGTGTATGGACATTACTTCTATTTTTATAGGCTAATACCTAGATATGGATTATTAAGTCTGTTTCATTCTGTATTCCTGCTAGCAGGCATGAGAGTGTCAGTTGCTCTGTATCCTTCTCCTACTCCTGCCTTTTTTGGGTGGTTGTTTGAATATTATTTAGTGTTCCCTTTTAATTTATTTTGTGATTTTGACTGTATATACATTATATATATAAATTTTTAATGGGTGCTCTAAGAATTATAAAGTACACGCATTTCATTGCCTACTTATTATTTCACTGCTTTATTTGGCATACAGAAACTTTGTTACCCTTTTCTGCCACCAGCTGTTTTTGGCTCATGTATTACATTTATGGATGTTGTAAATCCCATCAAACAATGTTAAACCCATAAAAAAATTAGAAAAAGAATAGTCTGTTTACCCAGATATTTACCATTTTCTATTAGTCTTTCATTCCTAATGTCCCACATTGCCTTCTTACGCTGTTTCTTTTCTGTCTGAAGATTGTTGTTAATCAATTCTTTTTGAGCAGATCTGATAGCTTCCTGGTTTCGAAAAGAAATCTGTAGTCATTCAGATCATTTTTTTCTTCACTATAATTTGTCATTTATTTTTCTCTTGCAAATTGTGACATTTTCAGCCATTTTTCTTTTTTCTTTTTTCATGACATTTTCTCCTTGTTTTGGAACTCCAAAGATTTAAATGTTAGTTTGTTTTAAATTGTTTCTTTGGTTCGTGAGGTTCTTCCCCACCCTCCCCACAGTCTTTTTCCCCTGTGTTGTTAGGTGGTGTGGTTTCAGTTGATCTACAAGTTCACTGACTCTTTCTTCTGTCAGCTTCAATCTACTATTGAGTCCATTAAATCAAAATAATTTTAATTGAAGTTATAAGATGCCCATTTAGTTCTTATGCCCTTTCGCTTCTATTGTTTTTTTCCTTCCAAGTTTAAATTTTCATAGTTCTTCCTATGCAGAGTACTTTTGCATTGCATGCTGGACTTTTTGAATCTCTGTTATGACACTCTGGGTCTTGTTTCAGTCTTAGGAAGAATGTTGACATTTTTGTTTTAACAGGCAGTTGGCAAGATGAAGTTCAGTGTCAGTTCAGTTTTCAAACCTTTTTCACATCTGCCTCAGGTGTGTGCCTTTCAGGTCAGTCTGTGACCTAACTGGTGATTAGTTTAGGTTCCAGAGTCTTTTGTATGCCATACAGTATTAGATCCATGCATATCCCACTTTGGGATGACTCCAGGATGTAATAGACAATTTCTTCCTTGTATTCCTTCTTCTCTGTGATTTCCCCGATGTTTTACAGTTCTAGGGAACTGCTTTTTTTCATCTTCCAGCCAGAAACTTTTGTTATTTCCAGCCAGAAACTTTGGGGTTACCCTGTGGGTTACCTTGTTCTACCACATACTTTTATTTTGTGGTCCAGGGTTGGGTTTAAGTGAAAAGACAGGTACAAAGCAATAGGTTTTAGTCCTGCTTTCTTGGGATCGGAGTTCTGATAAACAGAGAAAATTGACTTTATTTTAAGAACCTGATTGTTGAATTAAACATGTTTTCCTTTTCTTCTTCAAGTTTTAAAAGCCATGTAATTTAACCGTTTATCCACTAGGTGTCCTCAGTTAAGTTTAAGTTGTCAGAATTTAACGTTTTGTTCATGAAAAGTTGTTTCATTCTCTTTTGAAAAACTTTAAATAAAATAAACTGTTTAAAATTTAAGGTGATGCTTCAACTGAAAAATTTTACTTGTAATTATTGATATAAAGTTTATCTTAAGTCTTTACAAATCTATGAATGTGTGGAAGATTTAAACATAATTTTTGTATTTTGTGTAATTTCAGTGCAATAAGTAATTTATTTACGTTAAGTTACTTTCTTATTTTTAATTTTATCTTTCTTTTTTCTATTTTTAATTTTTAAAGGGTTTTGGGACTGGAGTTGAACAAAGACAGGGATATTGAAAGAATCCATGGCAGTGGAGTTAACACCCTTGACATTGAACCTATTGAAGGGAGATAGTAAGTATATTATATTCACATTATTGCTTTTCTAAGTAAGGTGCAGTAAAATCTTAGTTTTTCAGATTAATTATGTAGCAACTTCATATAATATAGTAAAAATTACAAATTGTAGCATTTTTAACTGACATTAAATTTCAGACAAATACAGAACATCAAACCTACAAAATATTACCTTAGAAATTTCTAAGATATTTCCTTAAATCAACAACCATTGAAATTCTTTTGGATTCAGAGGGCTTTTAAACGCTGGGATGTGTCTCTAGATGCTATTTTAAAACATAGTAAATATGTATTTTAGAGAATTAAGTTTGAAGCAAACAGGATTATGTTTGAGTTTCTCCTGGTTTTATTATTTACAAATTTTGTAACCTTGAGCAATTTACCTAAACTTTCTAATTCTCAGTTGCCATAGCTATGCAATGGAAACAATAATACCTACCTAACAAGTTTGCTTTAAGGATTGAGATAATATGTAAAATCAAAAGCAGTATCAATCCATTCACCATACAGCAGCTTAGTCCTTGGAAAAACCCAAATCTGAACATATTCCCCTGCTTACAACTTATCATGAGACCATATTACTCTTACAAGAAATTCAAGGGCTGGGAATGTAGGTTATCAGTAGAGCATAAACCTAGCATGTGTAAGGGCCCTGAATTCAATCTCCAGTCCCAGAAGAAGAAAAAGAAGTCCAAAATCCTTCCTGTGTTGTATAGATAGACCACGTATAAAAGTAAATAAAAACAGCTTGCTATGTTATAATATGTTTTAACATTTGCCCCACAATTTTTATTTTACAGTGAAGTAGTAGTGTTACTACTTGTGTTAAAATAAAACAGGATAAGTTTTTACTTCCCGCTTCTGTCATGGTTTCACCTCACAGTATGTGAGAAACATGTACAAGGAATAGGATTCTCACTTTTGTATGTGGTTAAATGTAAAACATGACCAGTGATAATTGTTTTGTTTTTCTTGATTTTTCTAGGCTCATTGTAACACCTCCTATTCAAGGACAGCTGTGGGGCAGTCACTTATAAAAATATATACAGAAGTGAGAAGCAAAGGATAGCTGATTTATTTCTCTCTTGGTTTCTGGAGGGAAGAATGTTCATTACTATTATTATAGCCAGCCATTTGGCATAGTGATTAGTTGTGTGAATGTATAGTACATGAAGCCAGTTGGCAGAGTTAGTGGGAAATGTGGGAAATTATAGATTATATGTATATGAAATGTGATTGGGAAATACAAGCTAAGGAATCTTTTCAGAGAACATATAGAGAAAAGTCCAAAAATGATGGCTTTCCCCTTTTTAAATGGTAAAAACTTACAACTGTTTGTTTCATTCCTTACTAAGGTCTTTTGCATTAAACCCTTTTCATAGTAAAAGAGAAATAGAAAGGATTTTTCTTAAGAAATCAATGTATATGTAACTTGTCCAATATCTATTAATATTTATCATCTATCATGAACACTGTGGTGATGTTGCTGAAAACCAGGGTAGAAACCAGAACATACAAATATGGTAAAAGAAACATTTTGTTTCCAAACAGGTGTTATTTGAAGAAGACTATCAAAAAATTACATTTTAACAGGTTCACCTGCAGAAGGTACATTTGCATATTACTCTATTATATAATATCTGTATCAAAACATGGTCATGAAGTATCCCTACAAACCCCAAAATATGAATATGTGGGAACAAACCACTGAAAACTATAAGACTGTGGTTTCACAGTTTGTGACAGGGCTGAGGATCAGTAAAAAGCTTAAATTTTTTTTTATACCTTCTAAATTCTTCCAGATTAATTTCATTGATCTTTAACAATCTTGTCTATATAAAACATAAAGCCTGGAACTGAAGTGGTGGCTCAAAAGTTACAGTGCTTGCCTGCCGTGCGCGAGGACCTGAGTTCAAACCCCAGCACCACATAAACAACTAAGTGTCAGAGCAATGAAAGCCAGATGAAAAACTAAATAAAGTTGATTCTCTCTCTCTCACTGTCCCTCTCTCTCTTTAAAAAAAAATCAAAAGCATGAAGCCATGTCTCAATATGATCATTCTACCAGGAAAATATTAACCTCACAGTTAATAATGTTAGTGTCATTAAACACTTCAAATAGAAAGTCAGTTAATTGTAATAGTAGTTCATTGTTTTCATCCAAATAATAGTTCCAAAAGGAACACTTTTGGAAGCCATTATAACAAAAGTAAAACACATGACACTATTGTAAAAGCCATTTAAATTCGGTTAAGTTCAACTTTAAAAATAATTGTTGTTTTACGTGGATGACACATAATATACTTGCAGAACCATAGTTAAAAACAAAATTTCACAAAGTCGAAGTATGAAGCAGAAATATTTTTGGAAGTGAGTGTGGTACACATTGTGGTAATTCTGTAGTTGTTAAGTTTACAAACATTTGTCTATATATACACCATTAGAGTAACTGAACTCGTAAATGTTTTTAATAAAGTTAACATTTTTTTTTTTAAGAGAAAGAGGAACATTGTGAGAGAAAATCAGTTTTCTTTAGTTTTTCATGTAGCTTTTGTTGCTCTGACACTCAGTTGTGTATGTGATGCTGGGGTTTGAACCCACGTCCTCATGCATACTAGGCAAGCGCCATAACCATTGAGCTCCGACTCCAGCCCATTAACATTATTTTTAAAAGCTGAGCTTGATATTATTTTCTGTCTTTCCTTGCTGTAATACCCGGATTTTAGAATTGTTTGAGCCTTTGAGGAACTACTTTTAAATTATTCCAAGTATTCTGCAAATGGCTATTGAATTTTTTTTAACAAGTCTATAAATCAGTTCCTCAGTCTGCTGGTTCATCAACTGTTCATAACTCGTTCGCAACAAGATAAGGAGCTTGTACCAGAATGTAAGTTTATTACATCACTAAGCAAACAGTTTAAAAGGACTACACTGTTGTTGTTTGTTTCTTTCTTATAACAAGACATTCTCAATGAAAAAAGCCATATATTTGTTTCTTGAGAGATACATTAAGTAGCACTGCTTTGTGTTTATATTTTGTTCAAAATCAGCTAATCTTTTAATCAAAATATTAAGTGAGAGAGTGCCAAAAAACATTTATATCAAAACCTGGTCATGAAGTATCCTTACAAACCTACAAATATGAATATGTGAGAACAAACCAGTGATAACTACCAGACTGTGGTATCAGCTTTTATGCCAAGGCTGGGTTGGGGGTTAGTAAAAAGCAATGGGGCATGTAATAAGTCCAAATTAACCAACAGATAGATTGATAGCTTAGGAAACTAGTTTGATTACAGTGCTGAATCTAGAAGAACATGGCATACTCCAATTGTAGGTAAATTCAGAGGATCCACAGTAAGACTAGAACTTGGTAGAGCAGTCTGGGCCCTATAATCTCTCCAGACCTCACAGGTCCAAGTTTCCCTCCAGAAGAGAACCCTACACTAAGAAGCTTCTTAATAGAATCCAAATTGAACAACACAGGGATTAAAGAAACAAACAAAGGGAAAAGATGGTGCAGAGAACCAAAAAGTCTCTGAAAGTGAGCTCCCATGTTTTGAACCTCTTATTGAAAGGAAAGGGAAAAACAATTTTAAAGAAGATAATGGGGCTGGAGTGGTAGCTCAGTGTTTGGAATGCTTGCCTGGCATGCACAAGGACCCAGGTTCACCTGCACAACTGTTGAGGGAAAAAAAAAAAAACAGATGAAAAAATAAATGAAATTGATTCTCTCTTCAAAATAAATAAATGAAAAGAAGAGGATGTTCTAAACTTAGAAAATTTAAACATTATTCTAAACCAAACTTCCATTTTAAAAGTTCAAGAAAGTTAATTTTATATAAAAATGAGCAAAAGATGGGCTAGAGCAGTGGCTGAAAAGCGGAGGACCCAGGTTCAAACCCTAGCACCACATACAAAACTAAGTGTTGGAAAAACAAAAACTAGAGAAAAAATAGTCTCCCTCCCTCCCTCTCTCTCACTCAGTCTCTCTTTAAAAAATAAAATAAACATTAAAAAAATTCTTACAAATGAGCAGAAGAATCACATTAAGATCAAATTTTGTGAGAAATTATTTATGAGAAAAGAAAATGAATACAGATAATGCCCAGCAGGTATGTCCACAAAACAGATGATAATGCTAACTAAATATCTCAAAGCTAGCCCAAAAATCTTGTTAGAATATATAAACTATCAGAGAATTGTATAAATTAGAAATAAAAAAAGATATGAGATGATCAAACTGAAGAAAAAATTAGAAATAAAAAAATAACACAATCGAAAACTAAGCCCAAGGAACCCAAGCAAATAAATACAAGAAGTAGAAGGTGGAAACAAGGAAACCTTTAAAAATCCAAAAGAAGTGAAGAAAGGAAAAGAATTTAAAAGATAAACTCCATATGAGAATATAGGCCATGAAGATCCAGCATACCCATAATAGAAGTTCCTAGAGAAGAAAATCAAATCAAGAGAACAGAATAAATATTAGAACTATAATTCTAGAAAACTTTCCTTTTTTAACTTATAAGATGAAACTATATAAGCGGGAAAGATCATATTATAACTGGACTTCGACTTTTTTTTTTTGTTTGTTTTTAAGAAAGAAAGGGACAGTGAGATAAAGAGAATGAACTTTACTTAGTTTTTCATGTGGATTTTGTTTCTCCAACACTTCATTGTATATGTGGTGCTGGGGTTCTAACCTGCATCCTTGCACGTGCCAGGCAAGTGCTTTAACCACTGAGCCACTGCTTCAGCCCCAACTTGGAACTTTATGCTGAAAGAAATGAAGGGTTTTTTTTTTTCTTTTTAATTTTAAGATGCTTGAGGAGTATTTAATCTAGCCAAACTGATTTACAAGTACAAAAAGACAAATTATCAATAACATGCAAGAATTCAGGGAGTATTGTTCTTGTTAGCACTTCTTTAGGAATCAGTCAGAGATGAAATCAGACAACCAGAATGACTGCTGGGGCAGCAACATAGAGATTGATAATATTGGCAAATAACAGCCATACTTTATACAAATATATAAATTTGTGGATCTAGGTATGGGTTTGCTTGCTAATCTCACATCACAACAAAGTGATCAGTAACAGATAAAGATCATTTTCAATTATAGCACATAAATTCACTCATCAAATTTAGGCTAGAAATTGAAGGTAACTGGTCTGGTTTCTTCAACAAATTGCAAGAAAAGGTAAAGTAGATGGGCAAGGAAGGATGATGAATTAGAGACCCATCCTAAAGGTAAACATGAACATTTTTTTAAAACTAGTATTCATGGATATACTGTTGAGTGAATAAGAAGGCAGTGATTAACTATAAAAATCATGATAATGAGTTACTTTGAAAGGAGAAAAAAATGGAGTTGTGGTTGGAAAAGGTCTTTAACATTTGGAAGTTTGTGAAGAATCTTTTGATGGTTACCTATTTTAATTGGGTAAATTTATATTTTGAATAATAATGGAATAAAATACAAATTTCTAAGATTTAACAATATTTAGATATGGTTCCAGGGAAGCATAGAGAACTCTGTTGAAGAGAGTTTCATCTTGTTAAAAAAAAAAAACAATACAGGTGGCACACACCTGTAATCCCAGCTACTTGGGAGATTGAGGCAGGAGGTTTTTAATTTCAAGGCCAGCCTGGGCAACTTAGTGAGACCCTATCTCAAAATTAAAAATAAGGGCTGGGAATGTAGCTCAGTGATGGACTACCGCTGGGTTCAATCCCCAGTACCAGGGGGGAAAAAAAGAAAAAGCCAAAGAAAGTCCTATGAAAGGTCATAGAAGGGCAGAAATAATAAAAATGTTTAATCTGAAATATTTGCATATTTCAATATGTAAAAGAAGAATCAAGAATATCCTCCATTTTGCAGAATTTTCTTTTAATTTACCATGTGCTTTACCACTTATTGGTATTTTTTTTATTTTTTTTATTTTGAGCAACCTTACAAGATTTTAACAAAATAATATAAAATGTGTATAAAATATGTATACATTCTGGATATTGCAATTATGTGCCCCCCCCAATTATCCTCCCTTATCCCTCCCTTCCCCTTCCCATTATAACTCTAAAAAAAGTATTAGATTGTAAAGCATTACATCTTATCTGGATTTAACTCATGCTACTAGACCAACTTTCTCATTGTCCAGGGTCTAGACCCCACCTCCACAGATGAGTGGAGACAATCGACCCTTAGATCTCTGGGTTAAGCTGATT
>PVKS010000246.1:0-108997 GCA_004027875.1 Aplodontia rufa | reverse complement strand
CACTTATTGGTATTTTTTAAATTAAAAATATTAGGCTTTCATGGAAGTTAAATAAAGGTGGCAACAACTTCACAAAGATTATTTCAGACAATGCTATGAAAAAAGAAAACATAAAATGATAATGAAAAGCACATTATTAAAAAATATATAAGTAGAACATTGTTAGAGACAGATAAAGGTATGAAATTGATTGAAGTATATAAAGTATCAAGACTAATATTTTGCAAGTTCCTTTTTTTGTTTGTTTTGTTTTTTTCAGAGCTGAGGACCAAACTCGGGGCCTTGCATGTGCTAGGCAAGCACTCTGCCACTGAGCTAAATCCCCAACCCCTGCAAGTTCCTTTTTAAAACTAAGTTCAATCGATATAAAGGATTTTTAGTGTATATACTCATGTGTTAGTTTTTTTTCTTTTTGATACCAAGGATTGAACCTTTGAACCTGGGGGCACTGAACCACTGAGCAGCATTCCCAGCCTTTTTTTTTTTTTTTTTTTTTTTTTTTTTTGAGACGTGTCTCGCTACATTTCAGTGACTCAGGAGGCTGAGACAGGATTGCAAGTTCAAGGCTAGCCTCAGTAACTTAGCAAGAAAGACCCTGTCTCAAAATAAAAATAAAAAGAGTTCAGAATGGGGCTCAGTGGTTCAATCCGTAGAATCTCCCTTCAAAAAAAAAGTAATTTGGTACTTTTATCATCACATCAAATTTGTGATTTAGGTGAAATTCCCTTATATTTTTACAAATATTGAAAGGCTTGGACGGATGATGTAATGTGCCCAGGCTCCTATATCTAGTATCTATATAGCTGGTCTGTCTGATTCATTTTCATTTAGCACAGTTACAATTAAGACATTTAAAATAAATGTTTTACTTTCTTAGTAAGAAATATCCTTTGCCATCTTATTTCTACCATCTTTTTTGGAATCATGAAGGTAAACTTTAAATGATCACAAAATGAATTTTTCTATATTCAATCTTTTACAAATTCTAAAAAATTTTAGTTTAGTAAAGTGTTGAGTTATTAAGAATTAACTAAAATCTTAATACATTTGGGTATATACAGATCACTTTTCAGAAATATACAGTCCTCATAATTAAATGAAATACATAAAGCGATGAATTAATGTAAACTTTTTTGTTATTATTAGCATGTTATCAGGTGGTTCAGATGGTGTGATTGTACTTTATGACCTTGAGAACTCCAGCAGACAACGTTATTACACATGTAAAGCAGTGTGCTCCATCGGCAGGTGTGTATTAAAAATGGAATTTATGAGTTTGTAAACACTTGAATATTTTTTCCATCTAATATAAAACATAAATATAGCAGTCATTTGGCTCAAGCAAATTGTTGAAATGACATATTTACGTGGACATAACCTTAATATGTTATTGAAAATAACTGAAATTCAAGTATAGACTTTTTTAAAAGATTTTTGATTGTTTTTTTTTTATTCTCTACCTACAAAGCACACCTGAGTAAAAAAGAAGGAAAGAAGAGTTGGACATAATAAATGTTCATGCAGTTCCTCACTAAGCACATACCTCACAGGCACACACACCCTTCTTTTGTCTCTCTACTTACTTCAAGATGCTTGACGTAAAAACATAATTCTATTTGTCATCTCTAGCTATTCTTTACAGGCTTGCTAGTCTTGTGAGAATTGTTTTTAAGTGCCTAAGGAACTGTTTTGTGACTTTGTGGTAGGTTTTTCATAATGGTCATTTAATTTTTTTTTCTCTCATAAAATTTGTAGCCAATCTGTTTTTGAGCAGACATTTGCATTAAAAGAAGAATTGGTGCTGAGTGAGAAATGCTTCTGCGAGGAACAAGTTCATGTGCATTAACCCATCCACTACTCTGTATTAAAGCTATTTTAAAAGCATTGTTACAGGCTCTTAAGTTCATGTAAATTTGTGAGATTTACAGTTGTTTGCGGGGTCTGATGCTTCCTTTTGGAAATTCACCTTTGGGAGAGTCATTCATCTCTCTAAGCTTCAGATTTTCTTTTAGAGATAATTATAGTTCCCTGTCATTTCTATAAGGGTTCTGTGATAATTAAATGAAGCATTTTTTGGAAAAGCTTGTTGAAAAGTGTAAAACCACCATAAGTGGAAACTAGCATATTTATAGAAAAAACTTAGTATAGAACAAGGTATCACCTCATATACTCTGGAACCTGATTTTTAAAAGGCTTAGTCAAGTTTTGCACTTCCTCGTCACCCTCATACTTACATATACAAATCTAAATTCCAAAGTGTATTACAGTTATGTTACTTTGATTCATTTTTATCTTATTTTATCTTAGCTAACATTTTAATATTAAGTTTATTATATAGCAAAATAGCATTTTCGTGTATTTCATATGCCATATAATGTTATTTGATGAAGGGCTTTTGTCTGATTTTTTTGGTATGTAATGAAAGTAAATGCTTTGTGTGTCACTCCTTTCTTGGATTATGACTTTATTCTTGGGTTCAGACCTTATCTTAAATGTATAAATGTGAATTTGAAAGTGGGCATATAGTTAGCATATTTACAAAATCAGTTCAAATAGTATCATTGTGTTAGAAGAGTTTATAGTCTAGTTTTTGTTTTAAGAGAGTTTTTATTTTTTTCATCTGGTTTTTGTTTTTTCTCCACTTAGTTGATTCTGTGGTACTGGGTATCGAACCCGGGTCCACATGCATGCCAGGCAAACACTCTACCACTGAGCCACCTCTCCAGACCTACAGTCTAGTTTTTAAAAATAATTTCAATAAAATTGTCATTAAGTTAATGTAACTTAGACTGTTTTCTGATATTTATTGTTGATATATTTCATGTGTTTGTTTATTCCACACTAAAAAGATTTCTCTATCAAAGTTCTTACTAACGTGAATAACAGATCCACATAGTAAGAGAATAATATGGTATTTTGTCTTTTTTTAATTTAAAATATAAATAAGCTTTTATTTGTGTTTAATTTAGTTATTATGTTAAAGAGGAGGAGATGGAAATTGATTATCCTTATTTTAAGCAGAAATTTATTGGAAGGATCTTTAATGTCTCATGTAACTGCCATGGGGATGAGAGAATTAAACTTAGAGGATAAGCAGCAAGCAAGAGAAAGTAAGATAGAGAGTACAGTCAAGGTCTTACACAGGAACAGTTTAGTTTGGGTTTTGCTACATATTCTCAGCAATACTCAACTCCAGAGCTATGAAGAAATACTAACTCTCCCTGGAGTTTGCTTTAGTAATTGGAGTTTCAGAGTCTCAAGCAGACTCAGTAAAACCCAGGAGACATATCCTTGCCCTTGATGCCAAGGGGGCAGGAAAAAGAAAACTGGAATCCTTTGCTTTTTGTAACAAAACACAGTGCCTTGCTTTTCAACAAAACATGAGGATTCCACCCAAACAGGAGGAGTTTGTGTGCTTAGCAGCAATCAAGAAGGGCACATGTCTACTACCGTTCACACATTTGGCTATCCAATATCCATTTATGTCTTTCTTCCATACTTACCCTTTTTAAAAAGAGGCTCCAGCTTAACCCAATGCAGTGTCTAATGTACAACCAAAGAATCATCCTTTTACAAAGGGTGCTAATCCTGAGTCTATTTAGTTACCATCTTTAACTCAAGGTAGTATCTGGTTTTCCACTATTATATGATCCTCTATCAGTATTATGTGACCTTTGGACTTTATATAATTAACCTGTATAAAATAATTAAAATAATGGCAGTAACAGGGGAAAGAAAGGGGGAATTAGTTTAAAAAAATTACACACACACACACACACACACACACACATATGTATATATTACAGAGAAAGAAAGGAAATATGGGTAGACAGTACAGCCTTTATAGCTGTTTTAAGGCCTGAGTTAGCATTTGAGAATTTGCTTTAAGTTCTCTTTCCTTCATTTGGCACCACAAATGTTCATGGTCCTTTATCCAGTGTTGGGATGCAGACCTTCACCCTTAGGAATCAGAATTGATGATAGTCCTATCTGCACAAGGTTGCAGTAGTCTTCTGCTAACTTTTGTTGTTTTATTATAGGAAATTCTCACATACACAAAAGTAGCAAACAGTATAATGAACTGTGTACCCATAACTCAGCTTTAACAACTATCAGTAGTAAGCAGTCTTATTTCATCTCTACTCCATACCCATCCACCCAGGGGACTATTTTGAAGTGAATCCCAGGTAACATTATTTCATCCATTTGTTCATGTGTATCTCCAAAACATGAAGAATTTTTGTACACATAACCACAGTACCACAGTTTCACACGATAATATATTGTGATATGTATTACATTAAATATCTAGTTTGTGTTTAGATTCCCTTACTTGTCTCATATATCTCTTAATAGCCAGTTTTTTAAAATTAATATTCAATTGAATGACACATATACTTTAATTACTGGTTCAAAGCATAGACTGCCTACTTCAGGACAGCACAAACTAATGTAGATAATATCAATGACCGAGTCTTCAACAGATCCTGCAGATCCTGCTTCTCTGGGTAATATGATATAGAAGACTAGTGAATCCATGGGCATCCACTAATTGCATTCTTTCTATCGTAGACTAAGTTCCTTGATAAGAAGCAATATTGTATAGAATATCATGGATGAATGTGAAACATTCAACAATTTTAAAAATGATAGTGCTAATGTGATAACTTGAGAAAAGTAAATCCTAAACCAAAAGAGATCTCTTCTAGTAAGGACAAACCACTGCCTGCACCAAGATGGAAGAAGTTCAGTAATAGCTGGCTGATCACTGCAGGCTCTATGTAAGACAGCAACGGGAAGTTGCACATATTTTGAAAGTTAGAAAGATGCAGGCCTCCACATCACACCATGGAAGACTGAATCTAGAGTTTCCTGAACATTGTCCTAGTACAGCCAGGACACAGGCATGTGATGTAGCTTATGATAATTCATGTTGTCTTACCTGAGACTGCTACTTGTGGTTAATATAGTCTCAGTTTTGAAATTCACATGGTAGTTATCTCTAAATTTTGATTGTTGCTTTGTAGAAACCATCCTGATGTTCACAAATATAGTGTGGAAACTGTTCAGTGGTATCCTCATGACACTGGCATGTTCGTATCAAGCTCATTTGATAAAACTCTGAAAGTATGGGACACAAATACATTACAAGTAAGTAAAATAAAACCTTTCTGAATTGCTCTGTAGGATGAAGAATTTAATCCTAAACTGTTTCCTCCTGACTATTTGCTAAGGTGTCCTACATGTTAGATGTAAAACAGAAAAGTGGTTAAAGAGAACTGGACTACTTGAGTTTATATCTGGTCTCTGCTGCTGACTAGGTGTATGATAATGGGCAAATGTTGAAACCTCCATGTATCTCAGTTTCTTCATCTGTAAGTGGGGGTAATGATGGAACCTCATAGATGGTTTTAAGGATTAAATAAGCCAAGGTAGGTAAGGTATCCAGAACTGTGCCTAGCATGTAAATGTTCAAAAACTGGTGGCTATTATCTTTATTATATGAAAACTACTGGTCTAGTGATATAAAAAAGAAAATTTGACTTATCTACTTTTGATCTAAAACCTTAAAAAAGGACTGTGTTGAACAAATAAAAAATTTAAAAAAAAACCTTAAATGAATTACTTATAGCTTAGTAAAGGTGGATAGTGATAATCATTTCTATGATAGTCAGATTTAAATTTCTAGTGCTAATCTTTTCTTTGAGCTTTAGTCCTGTATTTCTGTACCTGTCTGTAAAATATTTTATTGGTTCTTTTTAGTTATACATGACAATAGAATATACTATGACATAATTCTAAAAGCACAGAATGTAATTTGTTCTATTTCAATCCCCAGTATTTCCCTTTCCCTTCTCTTCCTCCCACCCCATTCCTTTACTGAGATATAGTGTCATCCTCTCAAACTTAACATGTTCTAAGCTGAACATTATCTCTCACATCCATTTAGTCATAAAGTCTTAGCAAGTCTTCCCTCAAACTCTCTCATACTTTTCTATTTCCATCACCATCATTATACATCTAGACTACTAAAAATTCCTTACTAGTTCTCCTGCCTTACTTTCCTTTCTATATTTTAATGCAATAAGTTCTACCCCAGGGGTAATCTTATACAGCAATTTTATCATGTCCCTACACAAACTTTTTCCTAGTTGCCCTTGTCTAAACTCAGCCTGGCATTCTAAATTCTCCATAATTTCACCCCTATTCCGTCATTTCTAACTTCAGAATAAATTATTTGTTCCAGCTAAATGGACCTCCTTTGTTTGCTGATCACATAGCAATTATGTTACGGTCCCTACCTCTAATCCCTTCTCTGTATAGCTCTTCCCTTCTTTTGATGCTACAATTTTTTTTTTAAAGAGAGAGAGAGATAGGTACAATGAGAGTGAGAAAGAGAGAATCAATTTTTCGTTTTTCATGTGGCTTTCATTGCTCTGACACTTAGTTAGGTACATGGTGCTGGGGTTTGAACCTGCATACTTGCATGCCAGGCAAGCGCGGTGTCTGCTGAACCACCGCTCCAGCCCCTTGATGTCACATCTCTTGTTACAGGTATGGTGAACCAAGACTCAAGATGTCAGTGTTCTAGTTCTGTTCTGCTACTTATTAGATATGTTACTCTAGATAAAGTCATTTAATTAATTAGCAAAGGTCTCTTCTGCTGTGAAATTAAGGTATTAATCTAGATGACGTCCAAGGTTCCTCTAGTTCTATCATGTATAGTCATTTCAGTTTCAGCTTTTAATGATCACCTTCTACTTTAACTCATAGCACTGTTCTCTGTATTTTCATTTTAACACATTATTGTACTTCTTTATATCATTTTCATTCTCAAATATCTTATGTTTTTCTAGAATATTACTTCCCCAAAGAAAGGATTGTGTTTTTATATACTATTAAATCCAATTCTATGTTTAACTGCAGAATTTAAGGATAACTAATGAGGTCTGGGGGTATGGCTCAGTGGTAGAGCTCTTTCCTCTTCTGACTAAAATTGAGTATCTTATAGCCAAACCAGTGCCTCTATTGAGAAAAACTAAATTTGTTGGAGTTCTCTGGAAAAGCCCTGCTAAGAAATCTAGAATCTGAGAGGATAGATCCAAAAGAAAACTCAAACTAATAGAAGTAAATTCATTTTTCTGCATCTTTTTTTTTTTTCCATTTCTTGATGTGGGGCATGAGACTGAGAAGGCAGGCACCAAATAGCTTTTAAGGGACAGGGACTTCAGTAGGACTTTTAATCAGTTTCATAAGACTGGAGAGGCAGAAATTGGAGCTTGGGGCAGTCAACCAGATATTAAGAGGTCATTATCACAGAAGGAAGAGAATTACAGAGATGTCAGCCTGACATTGGGCACTGGTTTTCCCTTGGAGTCATTTGGCTACCAAGGTACATAAAACCACAGATGAAGAAATGAAGTGAAAAAGCAGTTTCCCCTACTCATATAATACTGAAGAGAAACACTGCAGTAAAGTACTTGGTAAGTAGGAAGAGCCCTATAAAAACCCAGTCTCTTAGAGCAGCTAGAGGGATGTACCCTGAGAATGGGTACAAATAGAAGATAAATAAATAAATAGAATAAAGCTCCCCTGTCCCAAGATGTCTGTGGCCTAATCCCCAGAGCCTGGGACTATGTTAGGTTAATAAGGCAAAGGGGAATTAAGTTTGCTAATCATTTGACCTCAAGATATGGAGATTATCCTGAATTATCCTGGTGGACACTATAATAACAAGGAAACAAAGTAGAATAGGGAGGCAGAAGAAGAGAGTTGGAGGGATATGTGAGAATGGAATAATCTGAGAAATGTAAAATTGCTGAGTTTGAAGATGGATGACAGAACCACAACCCAAAAGGTTGTGGTTGGAAAAGATAAAGAAAGGCAATCTCTGCTAGAGTCTCCAGAAAGGAGGGTAGCCTTGCTGGCACCTTGATTACAGCCCTGTGAAACCCGTGTAACACTTTTAACCCATAGAGCAGTCAGATAATAAATTTTGTATTTTTGCAGGCTAATGAGTTTATGGTAGTTTCTTACCTCAGCAATTGAAAATTATTAAGAGTTTTACAAAGATGGCAAATGAGATTCATAACTTAACTCAGTCCCTGATTGAATTGAGATAAACTGCGCCTCTCCTCCTACCAAAGATAGATTGACCATTCTCTTGGGAGGTTAACATCATATAGAACCTCTCCAGTTTTTCATACGTGATTTTTGGCATTTAATCAGAAACTACCAGAAAAACAGACAGTAGAGACAAACTGACATCTCCAGGGTGCGATGCTTTTATCAGAAATTACTGTAAACATTTAAAAAAGAAATACCAATCCTTTACAAAAACTTAAGGGGAAAAAATTTAAAAAGGATAAAGAAGAGGGAAAAGGAACATTTATTTGCAAACTCATTTTATGAAGTGTATATATCCTTGATTCCAACACTTACATGGATATTAGATTGGAAATTGACTGGTTTGGCTTATAAATATAGACAAAAAAAATATCCTAAACAGACTGTTAGTGAATAGAATCTAGCAACTTACAAAAGGAATAATGTATCACATTTGAATAGGATTAGTTTTAAGAAACAAAGCTGTTTAGGCATCTAAAAACCAATTAATGCAATTTGCCATGTTAATAGAATGAAGGTAAAACAACTACATGATCATCTAATAAAAGTCATTACCCAAGCTTGGAGAGCCGACTCAGCAGTAGAGCACTTGCCTGGCATGCATGAGGACCTGGATTCTATCCCCAGCACCATGTACACAACTAAGTGAAGGAAAAACCAAAACCAGATGAAAAAAAATAAGAGTTGACTGTCTCCCTATCTTTCTCTAAAAAAATAAAAAGTATCTTTGTTTTTTAAGAAACTGAAGCAAACATGTTTTGGTAGTAGACTATTGAAAACTTTCCCATTGACTTATCCTGTTATTACCTTTGTTCAGCGTTGTACTAGAAGTCCTAGACAGTTAAATAAGGCAAACAAAGGAAATAAAAGGCAAAAAGAATTGAAAAAGAGATATTTAAACTGTCATTCACAGAAAGTATGATTATGAACATAGAAAATATAAGGATTTATAGCCAAACTATTAGAATTTATATAAACAAATTTAGCAGAGTTGTTGGATACAAGATAAATTGTGTTTCTGAATCCAGACTCAATTATAAATGAAATATCAAAGGTAATACCATTCACAATTACATTTAAAGAATCGTCATATACCTAGTAGCAAATTGAATGGAAATGTGTAGGACTACTCAACACTACACAGAAAACAATAAAGTATTATTGAGAGAAATTAAGACACAAATAAATGGTAAAATATGCCACATTCAAGATAAGTGGCTCTGGAAAAGCATTTTCTAGAAAAGCATTCCCTGAATTTCCTGTGGGTTAGGTGACCCTGCTAAACCACTGTGCATTTTCTCTAGTTTCCCTTTCAAACTTTACAGGTATTTCTGGCTTTACCTTATCTTTCCTGCTAAGCTTGAAACTATTTGACACAGGGCCGGGTCAATATTTATTTTGCTCACTACTGAATCCCTAGTTTTAACATGTAACAGATGTGTAATACTTGTTGAACTTAATGTTTTTATTTTTAAAGAACATGTCTTGAATATTGATATTAATATTTTCTTTTTTCTTTTTTTTTACAGTGAGAGAGAGAGAATCAATTTTATTTAATTTTTCATGTGGTTTTTATCTCTCCAACACTTAAAATTGTGTAGGTGGTGCTGGGGTTCGAACCTGGGGTCCTTGCACATGCCAGGCAAGCACTATAACTACTGAGCCGCTGCTCCAACCCCATTATTAATATTTTCTGAATAAAAAAAGCATGTGAAAGATCCTAAGTTCAATCCCCAGCAGCAAGAAAAAAAAATAGCCTTTTTTAGGATTTTAAGTCAATGTAAAAAATGAAAAAGCACATGTATGCCTTGCTAATTTTTAAACTACACTTTTAACTGCAGTGTGACAAATATACAGAAAAGTACCCACACTGAATGTTTCATAGCTCAAAAGAATTTTCACAAGGTGAACGAACACCTGTATGTGACCACCATCTGTATTATGAAATAGAACATTAGAAACACCCAAGAAGGATCCCTAGAAGCCTCTTTCAGTTACAACCCTGACAATAAAAATAACCACCATATAGATCTCTCTCACCATAGATTAGTTTTAGTTATTTTTGGAGCTCCTATAAAGGGAATCATAACGTTAGACCTACAATCCATCTGAAATTAACTTTTGTGTCTGACATCAGGTAAGGTTCAGTATTAGTTTTTGTGGGTTTTTTTTTTAATACACAAGTGTTCATAGCACCATTATTAATAATAGCCAAAAAGTAGAAACAATTGAAATGTCTGTCATTTGAGGGAATGGCTAAACAAAATGTGGTATATCCGTACAAAGCAATGTTTTTCAGCAGAAAAAGAAATTATGTATTAATACATGTTAAAACATGGGTAAACTTTGAAATATTAAACTGAATAAAATAAAAAACATGCTAAATGAAAGACTACAAAAGACCGCATATTGCATAATTTTGTCTTATTTAAAATATCCAGAATAGGCAGAAAGTTAATTAGAGGTTCCTAGGGCAGGGATAGGGAAAAATGGGGAGTGACTGCAAATGGGCATGAGATTTCTTTTGGGATGATGAAAATATTCTAAAATGTATTGTGATGTTTGCACAACTCATAAGTGTACTAAAAACCACTGAGCTGCACATTTTAACTAGATACATTATATGGTATTTGAATTATATCTCAATAAAACTATTACTTTTTCAAAATCTAAAATGACCCTCATATTCCCTAGCTTGAGGATTGGATAGGTTGTATTGTTTACAAAGATAGGGAAAGAGGGACAAAGAGTTCAATTTCAGGATTTTTTAAGTTTGAGAAATTTACCAGAAATATAAGTGGAGATAATCTAGGAATTGAATTCTGTCTATCTGTAATTCAGGAGTGAGATCTACACTGTGAGTCTTGCATGCAGGTGGCACTTGAAGAGAATAGTGCATAGAACAAAACCATAAGGAAGACAGAGATTAATAGGACAAGAAGGTATAACAGCACCTGCAAAGACAATAAAAAGGAGTGGCTAGAGTAAAATTAAGAGCTTATGAGTATATGACACCAGTAAAAGATTATTTTAAAGACAGTGGAATAATCAGCTGTGTTGAATGCTGCAGATGAATTAGATAAAATAAGGAGATTATCAATGATATTAGAAGAGTAATATGAATAGAGTAGTATAACTACTACTACTACTGAAAATGAAATTTCAGTTAATTGAGGAGAAATACATGTGAGGTAAGGAATTAAAGATAGCCAAAGTTTATATTTGAAGAGGAGGAAAAAAGACTAAGGGGAAGGTAGGGTGTAAGGTGTTTTGAGGTGTTGTTTTATATTTTGTATTGTCTTAGGGAAGTGGGGAAGTTAGATACTTGAACTTTCAGTGCTGTTGGAAATGATGTAAGGAGAGAATTTAGATACCTAGGAGGTTATCTGTAGGGTAAGATTTCTGACTGAAGAACATCTGAACTGAAGTAGGGAAATTAACTTTTGAAGGGAAGGAATCATTTTTGCATAACAGAAATGAAGAATGAAAAAGGGTGAGTAAAATCAAGGTTTGTTGTTTTGCAGTTTTGTTGCTAAGACATTAAGGGAATTCTGATTGAGTGGCTCCTATTTTCTCTTTCAACTGAAAAATCTATCACCTGTGAATGAGTGGAGAGTGGATAAACTTTGAAATAGGTGCGGAATATTGCAGAGAATACCACTGAAATAGTGACTAGTACGACTTGTTGTCATTCCTGGAATCCCAGTTGAAATGAATGATCTTTTATCATGATACCAGTCTGCCAACAATAAGATTTTCTTCACCAACCCAGGTGGACCAGGGATTGGCCAAGTCTAGGCTGTGGACAAGTCTTATTAATGGCCTCTTTTTTATAAATAAAGTGTTACTGGAGCACAAACATGCTTAGTATTTGTTTATAGTTGCTTTGCTACTACAGTGGCAGAGGTAACTATATGATCCTCAAAGCCTAAAGTTTTTACTTTCTGACCCTTAAAAAAATTTTTTGACCCCTATGTAGATCAGCCTGGATGTAGGTGCAGAAAAGGCTGACATATGGATTCACTCAGAGTCATCTTAACAAATGGAAGGATAACAGCAAAAGAATGGAAGATACTGGCAGTTGACATGTTGAACCTTGGAATCCAAGCTAGAGAGGAAGAGAAGTAGACAGGATAAACTGCTATAGGATCCTGGGGTTTATTCAGATGTCTTGAGAATTTGGGGAAATATCAAAATGATTATTTTCTTGGATAACTGAAATACATGATTTTAGAGGAGGAGGAGTGACAGCAGTATCCTGAGGTAGCTGAGGCTGTAGGGAACTGAGAGACAGATGGCTAGCTAGATCATCCATGTGGATGCTGAAAGTTCCTTAAGAGTGGAGTAGACAGGAAGACTGTGAACGAGGTAGTTGTTTTTTCTTAATTTATGGAATTTAGATGTTTAAGTTAAATAAATTTCTAACAGTCAATTCAAAAATTGGTAAAACTGTGGAAAACAGAAAATGTTTTTCTTCTTTTGATTTTATCATTAGCACTTAAACTTTTAAATGTTTTTTCATTATCAGACTGCAGATGTATTTCATTTTGAGGAAACAGTTTATAGTCATCATATGTCTCCAGTTGCCACCAAGCACTGTTTGGTAGCAGGTTTGTATGTGTATTCTTTTGTCCTTATTACAAATGTTCTCTCTTTTTATATCTAGTTAGCTTTGATAGACATTTTGACCCAGATAATGACAGTTCTTCCACCCCCCCTTGCAGTACTGGGGATTCAATCCAGGGGTATGGTACCACTGAGGTACATCATCATCCTTTTTTATTTTTTATTTTGGGACACGAGCTCCCTAAATTGCAGAGGCTGACTTCAAATTTGCTATTTTCCTGCTTCGGCCTCCTGAATTGCTGGAATTATAGGCATGTGTCATAGTGCCCAACCTCACAAATTTTTTTTTTTTTGAAGTACATGCTACTATTTGTATTCAGTTCAACAGATAATGTGCAAGTCAAGCATGGTGCTAATGGCTAGATTCATAGATTAAGAAAGCCTATTTCTATGGCTAGAGGAGTGACTTGGTGGTTACGGTGCTTGCCTAGCATGTGCAAGTATGTTGTATATGTATATGTATACAATGGAGTCTCAGAGCACTGAAGGCCATGTGAAAAACTAAAATAAAATTGATTCTGTCTTTCTCTCTCACTGTCCCTCTCTCTTTAAAATCAATCAATAAATAAATACATACCTTGGACCAATGAAGTCCATATAAAACACTAAAATAAAATTGATTTTCTCTTTCTCTCTCACTGTCCCTCTCTCTTTAAAATAGATAAGTAAATAAATAAAATAAAAGAAAGCCTATTTCTAGATAGGCACAGTGTCACCGGGAGGCTAAGGTAAGAGGATCATAAATTCAAGGCCAGCCTCAGCAACTTAGCAAGACCCTGTCTCAAAATAAAATAAAATGGGGTGGGAATGTAGCCCAGTGGTAGAATATCCCTGGGTTCAATCCAAAGACCATTGATAACAAAATAAAGTGTATTTTCCCCCAATATGCTGCTTTTAAATCACTAAAATCTTGAAGATTTTACATGAACAAAATTTGGCAGCTTTTCCAGTTTTACACAATAAAGCCAAGGAAATTGAAATTAAACATCCGTGTATACGAAAGCATATGCAACAAGTTTTCATATCTAAGGAAGAAAAATGTTTTTCTAGCATCAGGTATCTGGTCTCTGTGATTCCATTACTTTTGTGGCACTAGATGAGTCTTCTCACCTTTAGACATTAAGCTGCTTCATCTATAAAGAAGAGCTAGGCACTAACTTGTCTTTGAGGTTCATTCTCTGTCCAAATTTTCTGTGAGTCTCTTCCAATTGGAAGTATGTCATTAACATCCAAAAATTAAGCTATTAAAATAAGTGATCTGATATGAAAAAATGAGAGAATTATACACACACATTTAAATTTCCAATATAAATTTCCTAGTTTTGATATTGTGCTTTAGTTAACTAACATATGATCATTTGAGGAACCTGAGTGAAGGGTGGGCAGACCTCTCTATAATAGCTTTGCAGCTCCTTACAAATCTCTAATGATTTTAAAATTTAAGATGATGCAATCATAGATTTCTCCTACCACTAAGTATGACTACAATTCAAATTATTTTTCTAATTATAAACAGGGATGATCTGAAATGTATTTTTGCATACATTTTTGTGTCTACGCATGGATAGAGCGAAAATGTCAGGATTCTAGAAATATGTTTTTTCTTTTTGAGGATGATTTATAATAAAATTATGTTAAACCCTTTTTTGTTTTGTTTTACAGTTGGTACTAGAGGACCCAAAGTAAAACTTTGTGACTTAAAGTCTGGATCCTGTTCTCACATTCTGCAGGGTATATATGTATATTTTTTTTTTATTTGAAACAGCTACTGCTTTGAGTAAGCTATTCAATAAAAAGCAACATTACTAACTATGTGCTCTTTGTAAGTGACGTGAGTGATGTATTTTGTGCTAGATGTTAAAAGTCAGTAGTGAAATAAGGATCTTTCTGTGCATTATTCTTATAAAACTGAACTTTTGAGGAAATCTATAAAGAACAGTGGCCATAAGGAAAGCTCAAAGGATATGGAAAATAGGTCTAATTCAAAACCTTGTTATTTCTACTTTTAAAAAAATAATAAACTAATTGTCAGTAGTTTGTCTCATGATCATTGTTTAATATTGTTCCAATGAGAAAACATTTTTCTTAATTTTCAAGTGCATTTTTTACTCAGTATAAATATTTTACAAAAAAACATTAAACTATTTTGTTTGGAAAAAATAATCTAATTTTTCACTTTTTTATCTGTATTAGATTGATTCTAAACAATGAAGAGATGGGATATAATTCAGAAATGTACATTTTTATTCATCTCTGAGATGTACATAATAAATATATCAAAACTTGGCATATTTAGCATTTTTATATTATGAATTTTTATTGATGTAAACTTGGCTGGTGAATATGTGTGATTTGAATAGTTAAGTAATAGTGAACTAAAATGTTGAAATCACTTACCCAATGAACCATTCACTTATACTTTCTAGAAAAATAAATTTATACGAGCACTTTCTTAAAATCAAGAATTTTTTTGTTATAACTTATGAGCAATTGAGAAATATTTTTATTTCTTTAAAATGTTTATCTTGCCAGGCACAGTGGTGCACACCTGTAATCCCAATGTCTTGGGAATCTGAGGCAGGAAGATTGCAAGTTCAAAGCCAGCCTCACCAACTTGGTGAGACCCTGTCTTAAAATAAAATATCAAAAGGATGGAGGATGTGGCTTAGTGGTTAAGCACTCCTGGGTTCAGTCCCCAGTACCAAAAAAAAAAAAAAAAGAAAGAAATGAAATGTTTATCTTATATGTTTTATTTCAGTGGCTTTTTATTATAGAGATGAGTAATTAAGCTTGAATTATGTGGATTGGCTGACGTAGGTTAACAACTGTATTTAAAAAAAAAAAAAGATTCACTTGCTCTGTTCTTTCCAAAGTGAAATCAGTCTTCTTTTATTAAATATCATGTGTTTAAAATGCCTCCACACCCTTCACCTAGTGTTTACACAGATTCTTGTCAATGTGAAAAAATGATGGTATCTATTCACTCCTCATATTTATTATTACTTTCTTCAGAATCAAGCAAAATTATTGGCATGTTGTCTTCTGATTTTTCAAATATTGTATAAGTCTTTTCATATAGTTGTATTTGCAGGTCACAGACAAGAAATCTTGGCAGTTTCCTGGTCACCACGTTATGACTATATCTTGGCAACTGCAAGGTAAAATGCAACTTATTTGGTTTTGATGCTTATATTAGTAATTAATAATAAGCACTTTTAAAGACTACATTTATGTAGGATCCATAGTTTAGCGTATATAGGTATTAATTATCCTTGAAAAATGAAATTTTGTTGGAGATTTTAATTCATATCACTAAAGAAATCTTTGCTTTGTAATCCTAACCCTAACTATCCACTTAAAGATATTTGTCTTTTAGAAAGAAAAAATATAATCTATAAGTAATGAAAATCAAATAGCACTACTTTTTTTGTTTGGTTTTTTTGTGGTACTGGGGATTGAACTCAGGGGGCTTAACCACTGAGTCACACCCCAGATCTTTTTATTTTTTATTTTGAGACAGAGTCTTGCTAAGTTGTTGAGGGCCTTGCTAAGTTGCTGAGGCTGGCTTTGAACTTGTGATCCTCCTGCCTCAGTCTGACTGTGCCCTCCCACCCAGTCAACCACCTAGTCACTGGGGTTACAAGTGTGCCTCTGTGCCAAGCTCAGCTAGCACCACTAATGAAACAGCTGTATTGTATCATTTCAATTTTGCACACAAAAGTACAACATTGTATTATATTAATTTAACAGTGGCTTCTTTTATTTATTTGTTTGTTTTTGAACCAGGGATTGAATTCAAGAGTGTTTAGCTCAGTGGAGCTACATCCAGGCCCTTTTTTATTTATTATTTTGAGACAGGGTCTCAGTATGTTGTTGATGCTGACTTTGAACTTGTGATCGTCCTGCCTCAGCCTCCTCAGCTGCTGGGAAACTGGCATAGTTATTCATCTTCTTTAACCCAGAATTGTTCTGACTCTAATATAAAACATCATTCATTCATTGATTCAACTCACTAATATTTAATGATTGCCTATCATGTGCCAAACATTGTACTAGGGCCATAGATGTAACCAAGACTTTATGAAACTCGGAGTCTAATGAGGGAGAACTTAGTGATCACAGGACATTCTGAAAAATACTTGGGTACAGGTTCGTCTTTGGTAGATGTAATATAGGAAGAGAGAGCAGAAACATTTGCCTGAAAGTATCAAAAGGTTTGGGAGATTGGTTGTTGAAAGCAAGAGTATTGAATATTTATTATGCTGGGAAGAAAAGAACCAATAGAGAAAAATAGGTGAAGAGAAGAAAAAAATAAAGGGAGTAATTCCCTGCAGAGCCTTGATTGGACACGAGGGATAAGTATCAAGGTTTCAGACAGAAAGGAAACTTGATGCTTGAAGGACACCTAAGACTAAATGGAAACAGTTAAGGGTGGGTGTGAATATAGCTGAGTTTGTAACTTTGGTTGAGAAGCTCAAAAAATGTAAACCTAATGGCCTCTATTGTTCATTAGTGAAGTAGGACTTGAAGTAATCTGTTGAAAATATTATAATGGGGATGAAATTTTGAGGGAAGATAGTAAAGATCTGGAATAAAAGATTTGGAGAGGGAGCTGATTAGAGACACATAGGATTATTGGGTATTCATGCTCAGTTGAAGGTGTAGACAAGTTGTGCCAAACCACAGAAATCAAACCATCAAATCGCCCAGACGTTTTTAATGTATTGTGGGAAGTACCTTGGAGCCTGGAAATCACTGAAGTCATCAGTATAATGAAAGAAAATTATAAAAAGATTTGTGGGAGAGATCAAGGACCTAATGAGGTAGAAGTATGCATATCAAAGTAAGAAAATTTTAAAACAGGGGCTGGAGCGGTGGCTTGGCAGTTACGGCACTTGCCTGGCATGCACAAGTACATGGGTTCAAACCCCAGCACCCACGTACACAACTGAGTGTCGGAGCAACGAAAGCCATGTGTAAAACTCAGTAAAAATTGATTCTGTTTCTCTCTCTCTCTCTCTCATTGTCCTTCTCTCTTTAAAAAAGAAAAAAGAAAGAAAATTTAAAAACAGAAGTGATAAGAAATAGTAATCAGATTTTGATATGAACTTTTTTCTCTTTTGTTTGCTGGGGGTTGAACCCAGGAGATCATGGATGCTAACCACACACTGTATCGTTGGAGATATCCCCTGAATCCTGTTTTGTTGTTGTTGTTGTTTCATTTTTTTGTTGTTGTTGTTGTTTTGGTATTAGGAGTCAAACCCAGGAGTGCTGTACCACTGAGCTACATCTCTAGTCCTTTTTATTTTTACTTTGAGACATGGTCTCAAAAGGTTGCTGAGGCTGGCCTCGAACTTCAGTCCTTCTGCCTTAGCATCCCAAATTACTAAGATTACAGTAATGCCCCACAATGCCTGGCTGTATCCCTTTTTAAATATAAATGTTTTAATAGACCTTTTTGTAGAAGAATCATTACAAAAGTAGTTCAAGTTCATTTTATAACAGATCTGTGTCTGGATTTTTAAAAAGTTGCCATCCACTACCCTCTTCACAGTTTAGTTCCCCCCATAGCCTCTCTCAATAGTTTATAGAATGTGATGTTGAAATTTATGATCTCTGGATTACAGCAAGTTCTAGAACATACCTATAAAAAGACCAACTAAAGAGATATTAAGGTGATAAGATAAATATGTGGGTCCATGATCTGGTGGATTTATGTTGTTTATGCTTAACTTGGTTTTCTCAGATTAGAGGGGAGCTGAGAGGCTTTCATTTCTCAGGATACCTATCCCAGGAATTTGAATAAGCACTAGAATGAGCCTAGTAATCAATGTTTAGTTGGATATATCTAAATCTAATCTGAGAAGAAATTGAAATTCTTAGATTCATCTCTGCAAACATTGTTCATAGCCAGAAAGAAAGAAAACCAGCTTGAGAAAGGGAAATACTAGCTCTCTGCTGACTAGTCCATGTCAAAGTTTGATGGTGAACTGTGAAAAGAAGCAAGATAATAGGAATGAATAAGCCCTCTTTGTGTTTGTACATGTTTGTATGTGTTTGTGTACACATGCACGTAATGAAAAATAGGCTTCTATAAAAAGTAATGTAATTCCCTCCTATTAAAATGGCATGGATAAATATAATAAGTTAGAATATTATTGAAGTCTTTGCTAAGACATGATACCTCTTTGTGAAGATGTGATAGCATGAGTTGAACCAATTAGGGGCACATGGGACTGATGGATATTTGTCTTTAGTAATAGTCTAGAAACCAATGCATGATCATGGATTTGTCTTCTGCTCACTTGAAAGAAAATGAAAGTAAGTATGTAATTTCTAGGAGACATTATACGTAGTTCTTGGATATGTGGCAAAGATTGATATTAGTACAAGAAACCAAATGAAAATACATTGTCATCATTATTCACCTTATTCTCAATTCTTATAAAAAAGAAAAATCACCAAGTTCATATCAAATAGATTCTTAAAGTTAAATTAGTTAACTGCTAGATTGTCTAAATAGCATTTGAATAACAATAATGGAAAAGATATAGTGACAGACATGCAAGGATCATGTAGGGAAAGCTGTTCATGTAATTAAAAATAGCATAAAAGCAGAATTTTGTCCTTCCTTCCTTTGCTGTTTTTTTCCATTGTTTTGCTACTGTTTTGTGTTTACTATTTGCTGAAAAGGCAAAAGTATAATAGTCTAATTATACAAATACATTTAGATTTACATTATGAAACTTTTTGTGTGTCATAGTTCTAGAAAGGTAGGTGAAAGGCACAAGCACTATTCTAGCTACATATATCAGTGTAATATTTATTTCTTCTCAGTGCTGATAGTAGAGTAAAACTATGGGATGTGAGAAGAGCATCAGCATGTTTGATTACTCTTGATCAGCATAATGGAAAGAAATCACAAGCTACTGAATCAGGTAATGAAGATTATGTTAATATGGAAATATGATTGTACTTTCATATTAAGGTTTTTAAATGGAAGCCAAATAATAAATATAGATTGGCAAATCTATATGACACATCATAAACTTTGTGATGTTTTTGAAAGACATTCACCCTGAATCACCTTTTAAACAATATCAAGTAAATTATGATTATCTTTCTCAAAGATACAAATAAATATGGGCTTTTCTTTTGCCTCCAAATTTTCAAACATAGGGGGCTGGAGCGGTGGCTCAGTGGTTTCAGTGCTTGCCTGACAAGCACAAGGTCCTGGGTTCTAAACCCCAGCACCACGTACACAACTGAGTGTTGGAGCAACTAAAGCCATGTGAAAAACTAAATAAAGTTGTTTCTCTCTTTCTCTGTCTCTCTCATTGTCCCTCTCTCTTTAAAAAAAAAAAAAAAAAATTTTCAAACATAGAAACTTTTCTAGATTAACTTGCTTTACTGATTTTTTTCCTTCAATGAGGTTAGCTATACAAATTAAATACCAAGTAAGAAGCCACAATAAGCTAACGAAATAGTAGCATTTTGTGCCACTGTGTCAGCATAAAAGCTGCAAGGTGTGTGAAATGTGAATCAGCTTCAGTCCCTGTGACAGTGTATCTCTATTGGATTTTTAAATTAGAATTTCACTCGTGTAAATACATTCACTTAGAATTAATTAATTCTGGACTAGAAGTTTATTAGGATGAACTACATAAAACATTGTTCTAATAATCTTTTTTTTTTTATTTTTATTTATTTATTTTTTTTTTTGTACCAGGGATTGAAGCCAGGGGC
This sequence comes from Aplodontia rufa, assembly GCA_004027875.1. Lineage (NCBI taxonomy): Eukaryota > Metazoa > Chordata > Mammalia > Rodentia > Aplodontiidae > Aplodontia > Aplodontia rufa. The sequence goes on along the minus strand of PVKS010000246.1, from coordinate 88,498 downwards.
ACTGAACCACTGACCCACATCCCCAGCTCTTTTTATATTTTATTTTGAGATAGGGTCTCACTGAGTTGCTCAAGACCTCACAAATTTGCTGAGGCTGGCTTTGAACTTGTGATTCCTACCTCAGTCTCCCGAGATGCTGGGATTACAAATGTGCACATCCATACCTGGCTCTAATAATCTTTTTAAATTAAACAGGCTATTAGGAATTATGTTTTCTCAAACTTACAAATTTTGAAAGTGATAATAAATTTTGATTTGAGAAAAACAGTTATCCTTTCTCTGTGATTTAAAAAACAAAAAAAAAACAAGGATTGAACCCAGAGGCACTTAACCACTGAGCCATATCCCCAACCCTTTTTTTTTTTAATAGAGAAGGACAGTGAGAGAGAGAGAATCAATTTTTATTGAGTTTTTCACATGGCTTTTGTTGCTCTGACACTTAGTTGTGTATGTGGGTGCTGGGGTTTGAACCTGTGTACTTGCACATGCAGGGCAAGTGCTGAAACCTCCAAGCCACTGCTCCAGTCCCTCCCCAACCCTTTTTATTTGTTTATTTTTTTAAATTTTGAGACAGCATTTTGCTGAGTTGCTTAGGGGGCTTGCTAAGTTGCTGTAGCTGATTTGAATTTGCAATCCCCTGCATCAGCCTCCCAAGCAACTGGCATTGTAGGCATGCACCTAACTGGCTCTGTTAAACTTTTCTTACTGAGAAATATTAGTATTATTGATTTTTAATAGTTCATGGAATGATTTTTAGATTAGAAATGGAAATGATATTTAAGAGGGTTGAAAGATGATTAAAGTTTTAGTGGTAAGCTATGCATTTAATTGAATTTGATAGCATAGCTTGCTGAAAATAATTATATTTGGCAAGATTTTTCCCCTTTTGATTTTCCTGTATTCCTCTGTTTTTATGGTTCTGATTTATTAAGCTTGTCATTCAAATAATGTGAAGGGTTAGTTAATTTTAAATATAATCAATTTATGTATTTTTAAGTAACTCATGTAGTAGTTCCTTAATATGTTTAAATAATTACATCTTTATTAAACATGTGCCAAACACACAAAAAGAACTGAGCTGTATTTTTTTCATTGCAGCAAATACTGCTCATAATGGGAAAGTTAATGGCTTATGTTTTACAAGTGATGGACTTCACCTTCTCACTGTTGGTACAGATAATCGAATGAGGCTCTGGAATAGTTCCAATGGAGAAAACACATTAGTAAGAAATTTTTAAATACCTTTTTAGATATAAATTAATGAATCTGTAACATATATTTTATGTTTTTCTGTAGATTTAACTCTTACTTCTTGAGTTTGAATAACAGTTGTTTTTTAGAAAAATATATTTTCCCACTATGCAAACTAGTACTTTTCAAATCAACAGTCTCTGCTACCCAATCCCTGCCATGCTCCCCCTATGTAGTAAGAATCATTGTTCTACTGTGGCACTGTTCCTAGTGGGAGTGTGCCTTATTGCTCAAATATGTTACAGAAGAATAAATGAATGAGAAGTACTGATATAAGTAAAAGATATAAGGTTAAATAGTCAAGTTTTATGCTATAAATGTCTTACAAACAAAACTTAAACTATTATACTAGTACTTTATATAATACTAGAAAATACTGGAATAAATATGTTTTGAAAGTGCTAGATTCTTATGCAGCAGTTAATTTGTAGTACTTGTTTTTATATGTATTGTGGTCCTTACCAGATGAAGCTATGGTTTAATAGCTTTCAGAATAAACTATGAAAAGTTTATAATTTGGTGATATATCTACTGTTCATTGAAAGCTTATATGGCAGATATGGTGCTGAAACTAATTCACATTTAATATATATGCAGGAGTTTATATTCTTAATCTTTGTATCAACATTATAATGATAGCCACTGTTAGAATACCCATTTTACACTTGAGGAAAATGAGAAATAAAATGCTTATGTAACTTGTCTGAGTTTACATATCTAGAAAGGAGAGTTTGACTCTAAATTCTGCTCTTACCATGATTCTGATTATATTCAGACCTCTTAAAGTGTATAGGTATTAATCAGTCTTTTCTTTACTCATTCTTTCTAGATAATAAAGTGATAACTAGAATATTCTAGTTAATATCTTTATTCTAGTTATCACTTTATTATCACTAAAATTACTAGAAGGTCAAAGTATGTCTGAATTACTTTAGAAAATGCTAATTCCCCTGCCTCTCCCAAGTGCTGAGGATGAAAATTCAGGGCCTTGTGCATCCTGTGCAAATGCTCTACCACTGAGCTATAGCCTCAACCCCTCTCTCATCTTTATGATTCCCTCTCCTGTCTCAAACTAGAAACCCAGGCCTTATGATTTGTAAGTTAGAGTCTTCCATTCCTTATATTCTACCATGTCCTTGATCAAGTTACCTAATTCTTCTAGTCTAGCTTAGATGACTCCAGAATATCTCATGCTTACTTGTACTACAGTGTACTGTGATCATTGCTTCATGGATTGAAAGAAAAATAATATACCATAGTACACAGTGGTTTTTGATTATGAGTTTCTGATTATATCATTTAATAGCCAAGAGACCTTAATCACATCACTTTCTGAGGATTCTTCTTGTATAATAATGCCACCTATCTTGTAGTATTGTTTTGAACTTTATGTGAAACAGTACATGTAAAATACTTAGCACATTATCTGGTACCACAAATACTGACATTCAATAAATGTTATCTGTCATTATTATTAACTATTATGCTGATAGTTATTTGGCAATAAAAATGAGCTGCCTTGTGACAGAATGTGCATTGTGTTAGGTTTTCCCTTAGTGACGAGATGTATATCTGTCCTAGGGTAACAAAAGGGATTCATATTTACTAAGATAAGGAATTAGATTTGCTAATCACCCTGTCCCATCCTATCTGTGAAATCCTGCTCCTCAATCAAAATCTTTTCAAATTCTAAGGGCTGGAGCGGTGACTCAGTGGTAGAGCACATGCCTGGCATGCACAAGCACCTGGGTTCAAACCCCAGCACCACATACACAACTAAATGTTGGGGAAACAAAAACCAGATGAAAATATAAATAAAAATGGATTCTCTCTCACTTTCTCTTTTAAAAAAAATATATTTTCAAATTCTGTCTTAAATACTACCTTTAAGACATCATATCCTGGGGTTGGGGATTTAGTAGCAGAGCGCTTGCCTAGCATGTGCAAGGCCCCGAGTTTGGTCCTCAGCCCTGAAAAAAAAAAAAAAGACATCATATCCAAAAGTAGCCTTCTTTAGTTCTTTCATATTTATTTATAGCATGCCATTTACCACACACTGTTTTTATAGTAAGCATTTATATTTGTAAAATGGGGACCTTAGATAATGTCCTAGCATGGTGTGTTACACCTAGTAAACACTTAGTAAATGGTTGATTCCTCCCTTCCTTAATCTGTTATTTGCACTTCATTCTATCAGCGTTGAAAAGATAGCAATAATTTTTGAGTTCACAGGTGATTTAATCACAGTGCTTTAGTATTAATATGGCATTAAAATGCAGGATGAATTGGAGCAGGAAAGCCTAAGGACAAAGAAAAAAGTTAGCTAGTTCTATATTCATACCTTATTCAGCAGGTTCCAGTTCACATTTGGGAAGGAATATAGTCTAGTTGAAAGAATATAGGTTTTGTAACTAGGTTTTCTAATAAACAAATGTGAATTGGGCCATCATAGTATAAAGCAGTTCGTACTTTTTCCAAGGTAACACTTTTGCTAGTTGAGAAGTATTTTGTGGTTTTTTTTCATACTCCCTACCATATCATTCTTCAAATTGTTTCATATGTAGGATCAGGAGAGAATGTTATACTTTTAAACATGCATAGGAATTAATAAATCCAGGTACTCTCATGTGCATTATTTCACTTTCTTTCTCAGAGTAACTCTGTAGTACATGATCTTATTTCCATGACACATTATTAGAATGAAACTCAGAGATTAAATCATTACTGTTAAGAGACCGAGAGATTAAAAAGATGGATTTTAAAACTCTAGTGTCGCTGAATATATATTTAATGCTTAACCCATTTATATCACTGCTGATGGATAGGTAAATGCATATGCTTACTTCTGTTAGATGTTAGTCTAAAGGGTAGGTAAGCTGTCAGATCCACAGCTTATGTATGTACCCATTTGAGCATCAGTGTTTCTATTTATACATTTACATACACACTTCCACCGAACCCTTAGAAAAAGAGAAAAGGGCAGATTACCATTTAAATCTGTTATTATCCATGGAAGAGGAGGGAGATTTTGGTGATCTACATGCTCATAATTCCCAAATGATTAGGTATTGCTTTTAATTATCAGCATAAAGTGAACCTGGCTGTCAGGCTTTTTTAGCCCAAAGCATGTCAGCACTTGGGGAATTTGTTGAAGTGAAAATTCTTCTGTGAGACTGGAATGCGGCCTGGAAGTCTGCATGTCTTACTTTTCAGGTGATCCTCATGCCACTGAGTTTGCAGACTTCCTCTTTTGAGTATAAGAACAGAATTCAGATTTTTGTCCCAAATACATAATTATTTATACAAAGCTGAAATTACAGTTATGTAAACAATTTGTGTTCTCTGGTTTTGTGTACTTAGCCTTTATCCTTGTTTCCTGTACAGTTTTCATAATTATGATTTGTATAGGCCATAGAGTGAATGTAATATTAGAAATATACATTCATTCTCAGTTATTTTACCATTGTAGATAATGCTGCATTTGATTCCTCTGGGCATAGCATTTTTGTGTTTAATTATTTCCTTCAAGATAAATTCTTGGGAGCAATTACAAGGTTAAGGGGTGAACATATCATTGTTGTTTTTTGAGTAGTTTTGCAAAATGAAAAAAATTCTAGAGTTGGGCATTGGTGATGGTTGCCCAATAATGTGAATGTATTTAATGTCACTGAATTGTATACTTAAAAATTATTAAGATGGCAAATTATTATGTTTGTTTTACCACAATTAAAGTTCTTTTAAAATGAAAATAGTGGATGATTATAAACTCCCCCACCAAAAAAAAAAAAAAAAAAAGAATATCCTTGTATTTCATTACAGAATAAACCCTTGGCTTTTTAGAAAGAGTAACCAAAAATATAATGCCATTAACATATTTACCTTACTTGTTTCAGTATTGCATGTCTCCATGTTTCTTAAAATTTTTGCCAAATCAAGACTAGGGATGTAACTCAGTGGTACAGAATTTGCCTAGCACCACAAAACACAACAAAATAAACAAACAAACAAATTGCCAGTCTTCAAGTTGGCCTTAATTTGTATTTTTATTTCTGTCAAGGCTGAAATATAAATATTTACCCTTATTTTTTTTGTACTTATATTTTCTTTTAAGTGAAATATACTCATGTCATTGACCCTTGTTTTTATTAAGATATTGAACATTTTCTTCAAATTTAAGAGTTCTTTCTATGCAATGTTGTAATATTTGAAGGAAATATTTCTCATATTTTTGTTATCTTTTTAATTTAGATTTAAGTAATAAGTAACTTTATGGTTTTAATCCTACAGGTGAACTATGGAAAAGTTTGTAATGATAGCAGAAAAGGATTGAAATTCACCGTCTCCTGTGGGTGCAGTTCAGAATTTGTTTTTGTGCCGTATGGTAGCACCATTGCTGTTTATGCAGTCTACTCAGGAGAACAGATAACTATGCTTAAGGGACATTATAAAAATGTCGACTGCTGTGTATTTCAGTCTGATTTCCAGGTAAGAATGATACTTAAGGGAATTTAAAATGTTCAGGTGGTTAGCTTGCTAGATTAGTAGCATATAAAGGAGTACATTGTGATTTCATTCTGAAGTGTTGTGCGTATAATACATGTTTGAGCTAGGTTTGTTTAACAGAAAATAATACAGCCTAGATGTTTAGCTGGCATAAGATATATGTATGAATAAATATAATTCTGTTCAATTGATGAGAATAAATTCTTTTTTATATGAACTCCATTTTAGCTGTTGAAAATCTCCATTGAAATAAAATATTTTTTTATAATCTTTTGGGTAAAATAAATGAGTAAAATATAAGTGTTTAAACTCAGAATGTAGTGTATCTTGCTTTATGTATGTGCAGGTATGTCAGAAATTTTATTTCTTATTATTTTCTGTCATTGGTTAATAACAGTATGCCTTTAAGTTAATGCAGCTCAGATAATTTCTTAATTACCTGTGGATTTTGTTTATTTAACATCCTGATCTTTCTCTTTTTGTAACCAGTGCAACAGATATTTTCTTTTGAAAGAATATTGCACAAATTAGCTCATGTACTGATATAGCAAGATTGTTGATATTTTCTGTTTGTAGGTAAGAAAAATTAAGCTCCTATAAGTTAAGTTCTGATAGAATTAAAATTGTGGATTATTAGAATTTGAAGGAACTTATCACCTGGGGAACTCCTATTCATTCATTAATACTGAGTACCTAATTTGTGTCTGACATTGTACTATAAGATGGATAGGCCTGAACTCAATATTCAGCCAGTATACACTAGCATGGCAATACCTATCATTGAAATATTCAAGTACTTACATATCTTACTGACTGGTAGGCAGCCACTGCATCAGTCCCCCCATAAAACCTCCAACCTTAGCACCTTTCCTGGAACTCTTAATTCTCATGTCATCTCAGCACAGCAACTAAAAGGGTACCTCCAAGACCCTGCTCCATCTCCATTGTCAGAGTCTCTGCTGATTAGTCAATGTCTTGATATACTGCTTGTTCAGTATTTTTAATGTACTCCTGGGAAAAGAACACCAGAGTACCAGAGAGGTGACATGACTTGTACCAAACCTATAAGTAGTTATTGACAAAGCATCATTCTTTCTTCAAAGAAAATTCTTAGAATATGTCTCTTACTTAGAAAAACAACTAAGTTTTCAACAAAGATACTTTGACTGCAAATTATTGCATTCTACCAAATTTGAGCTTCATAATAGGTGTACGTAGAATGGATTAAAAGTTCCTGGAATAGCTGAAATAGCCAGAGACCTGGGCCAGTTACCTCCTGTCAGATACCATTTCTGTATATGATGTAAACTCAGAAAAATTTTAATCACTACACTACATCAGAAAGCTCCCAACTTTTTATTCCATATCACCTGTTATGATTCTGAAAATGAAGATAATCATAAATCTCAAAAGTAAAGGTAGAACTTTTTCATTCATTTAGCAGCAGAATCCCTTGGCAATTAAATATGTAAAACTCACTAGTCTGAAAAAGTTACATTAATTCTATCATAAACATAAAAATCTTACACAATACACTTAATATCATAATAAATAACAATAGTAATGGACTATAACCTGTTGGCTAAAATAGAAATTTTTGAAGTTATGCTGATATTAACAAGTAGATTAAGTTGAAATTTTGATAAAGAATGGGATATTTGCATAGCCTCTGAATACTACCCCTCAAAATATTATGTACAAAGGTAAAAAGTAATTTTACTTTGAAAAAGCCTGGCATATATTACCTTAATCACGTGATCAAAGTTAACATCTTAATTATGGTTTATCACTTCTGTGAAATTCCTGGCAAACTGGCATCATTTTATTTTAACCATGAAGAATCATAAGACAAGCCAATTTGAATGACATTATGCTAAGTAACTAGTCTGTGTTTTCAAAATTGTCTAGAACAGGAAAGCCAAAGAGACCAAAGAACTGTTCCACATTGAAAACTTGAGACATGTGTGCAGCACATGATTTTTAATTGGACCCTTTTGCTAAAAAGGACATTATGAGTATAATTGGTGAAACTTAAATTGAGTTTAAGAATTAGATGCTAGGTATATTACTAGCAGTAATACTAGTCAGTTTTCTCATTTTGTTGGTTACATTGTAACTATATACAAACATGCCCTTTTTCACAGGAAACATATTGAATTATTTAAAGTCGGTAGAACCTCATGTTAACAACTTACTTTCTAATGGTTTAGGGGAAAAAAATCATTTGTACTGAGCTTGTAACTTAAATTTTGAGATTTCTAAAAAGTCTAATTTCCCATATGAAACCCTATATCTGTCCCAGATACTTGAAGGCTCAATTCAGATCACTGCTTCCAGGTGCTCTTTACTAACCATTCATAAGTGCTGCCTCTTCCAATTCCTTTTTCTTAAACAGCTATGAAATATTTTATGTCTCTACTCAGTCTACTATTAGTACTTGTGAATTACCTCATGAACATATCAAATCAGAGAAATTAAATACTCAATAACATTAACATTTGCCTTCTCAGGGAACTAAATACTCAATGGCACTGAAAATCTGAACTTATTTTTGTATTAGTGTAATCATGTAATCTAGATTTCCTAGAAAAACCCCATAGAATTTTGTTTTATTTAGGAAATTTGAAAACACAATTGATTTAATATTTTATGTATCTGTATTTCCTATTTAAAAAAAAAAACTTCTGGGTTATTTTTCCTTTTCCCCAAAACCCTCACTTAAATTAAAAAAAAAAAAACTACATCAAGCTTCAAATGGCTTTCAAATATGCAATAATAATAAATAATTGTATTCTAGAGCAAGGAGAAATGCCTATTGTTAGAATATTTATTTAGAAATACAGAAACATTTATGAGGAAAAACAGGCCACTTAGTCATTCAGAGTTTTATAACCACCTACATTTTGCTGTCTTTTTAGCCCAAATGTTTTTTACCTTTCTCCTTTGCATAGTAATTTTTATTATTATTGATCTACCGTTGTATATCCTGGTTTTTCCCCTTTACATTTCGAGCATTTGGCTTATATCCTGTTCTTTTCTCTTGATGAATATTTTCCAATTATTAAATGTTCTTTGAAAACAAATTTCATAACTATGTAATATTTTGTCATATAAATGCAAGGTTAATTTACTGATAATTATTCTTGTGTTTGACAGTTATTTCTATTTCTTGTTGTAAGTTTTACATGGATAATAGCCTTAAATTTTGTGTGTGAGTTTGGCATTACCTCAAAAATGCATACAAAAGCTTTGGCTATATACTGAGATTCTGTTCTCTGAAATATTGTACCAGTTTATATCCTCTGTATTATGAAGGTATTTATTTCATTGCCACATAGGAGTGTTTTCAGTAACAGCCAATATAACATTCCTTCAGTTTTGTTGAGGAGTGGAGTGATCATTTTTCATCCAAGAGCTAATACCTTGTTCATAAAGACGTTAACATGGAATGTTAGGCCAAGCTTCCTTTATGTAATAACAGTGTTAACCGGCAGAGCATGGGTCTTTAAACTCTTGTGTTGAATAGCAGCCATCTAGGCAGCAGTAAGCTACATAGAACTTCTTGTGAACTTTTGACCTGTTTCAGTAGAAATTCTTAACACTTTCTTCATTGAAATTGTTATTTTTGTTGAAGTTCAGTTATTGGTGAGGGTTTGGGTAAGTGGCAGAAACACTTCCCCAGCATGTGCAAGGCAAGGTTCATTCCCCAGTACTGGAAAAAGAAAAACCCCAAACAAAACAGAACAACAATAAAAATCCTGGTTTTCACAGAGAAAGACAAGCTGTTTATTCTTTTTTTATCTTCTTTCTTTCTCTGCTGTGACACTTAAAATATATAGATACTATGATTGGTAAAATCAGTTAGATGTTGGATGTTCTTGTAAAATCTTCTCTCTGTTAATAAGCACCAAAAAACCTGTATTTTTTCCTGTTAGTATTTTAAACACAAAATAAAACTTTACTACATCTTAAAAACACAAAAAATCAGCCTATTTGAATGTGATTTTCATTCCTTGGTCACTTTGTTTTGTACGTGGTGTCGGGGTTTCAACTCCTGTACTTGTGCATGCCAGGCAAGCGCCATAATCGCTGAACCATCGCTCCAGCCAGTTTCCTTTAGGAGGTAGAAATAGGATCAATTTAATTAGTCTAAGAATTAATCATTTTTAAAACTGCTATCATTTATTACAAATTGGTACATCGTTGCTTTCTTGTTGTAGGAACTTTATAGTGGTAGCAGAGACTGTAATATTCTTGCTTGGGTACCATCGTTATATGAACCAGTCCCTGATGATGATGAGGTAAATATTATTTGTACAAATGGTACAGTGATGACTCCTAAATCTTAAGGGATAAAGTTTTATTAGTTCGTATGTGAGAGACTTTTAAAGCATTTCTTGCTGTTTTATTGTAAAAATAACTTGTAACACATTTGGAAAATTTAAAAAAATACCACAAGAACAAAATGTCTCAAATTGGATTAATTAATAAGTATATTTTTATTTACTTCTTTCTTGTTTTTTTCCTATGGATGTATTTTTTCCTTTCTTCCCCCACCCTCCCCCCCATGCTGGGGATCAAAGCCAAGGGCCTCAAACTTACTAGGAAGTATACTACCACTGAAGTATACTCCTAGCCACTACATTTTTTAAAAAAACATAGTTAATGTAGTGATTGGACATACAACTTGGTATCTTATTTTTCTCATGGACATTGTACAATAAAGATCTTTTCATGTCATTAATAACTTTTAAACTTTGTTTTTTTTAAGAGAGAGGATGAGTGAGGGAAAGAGAGAATCAGTTTTATTAATTTTTTCATTTGGTCCTTGTTTATCTGACACTTAGTTGTGTATGTGGTGCTTTGGTTTGAACCCAGGTCCTCACGCATGCCAGGCAACCAATGAGCCACCACTCCATCCCTAAACTTTATTTTTTATTTTTTAATTTTATTTTTAAAAAGAGAAAGTATGTGAGAGAGAGAGAGAGAGACAGTGACAATCAATTTTTAGTGAGTTTTTCACATGACTTTCATTGTTCTAACACTTAGTTGTGTACTTGGTGCTGGGGTTTGAACCCATGTACTTGTGCATGCCAGGTAAGTGCTGTAACCACCAAGCCTCTGCTCCAGCCCCCTAAACTTTATTTTTAATGAAATAATATTGTTTCATCTGTATACCACAATTTAAATAGTTATTTACATTGATTAGAAACACCATCAAAGCAAATATCTGTTTACAAATTCTTCTTCCTTTCTGATACTAGGGATTGAACCCAGGGGTGCTTTACCACTTAACCAGCTCTTTTATTTTTATTTTGAGATAGATCTCAGTTAAGTTGCATAGACTAGCCTCAAACTTACAGTCCTTCTCTCTCAGTCTCCACTACGGATATTTCTGATTATTTCTTAGACTAAGATTCCTAGAAGTGGAATTACTTCTTGAGTTACTATGTGTTAATATGCTTAAGTCCCTTTATTCATGCTTTCAGTTTTCACCAGTTTATACTCATACTATTCTACAGTCTAACTGTACCTATCTTAGAGCATAATTTTCAATTAGAATTAATATGACATTATGAATGAAGAGCCTTAAAAGTGCGGTGGGTAAACAAAGATGAATAAGACATGATCCCTAATCTTAAGAAGTAGCCTCTTTTTTATTATTATTTTTAATGTACAACAAACTGTGTCAAAATAAGGGTTGTCTAAAAGTGCTTTCTCTCTCACCAAGGATTATTCTATTCAGCACTGTTAATCTTTCCCATTTACATTAATTTCTAGGATATAAAAAGTCTAATGTTTAAAACAATGTTTATGTAATTTTTAAACTGGAAGTACAGATACAGTTAGAAGCACCTTAAGGTAATCTTAACTTAAGTTTTAATAATAAAAATGTATCTTAAATGGAAGTGGAAGGAAGTTATTGATAAAGCAATGACATTCTAAAAACATTTTTCGTATATTTAGTTCCTTTATGAAAATAGGACCACATGAAATAAGATTTTTATAGGGGTGGTTAATAGCATCTAGCCAGCAGCTGTTGACAAAATATATTTCATACCTAAATTTGCAACTGCTGTGGTTTACTGTGGCATAAAACCTGTGAACTGCAAATTGTTTTCCAAACAAGAGGAAGAGAAAACACACCTTGATAAATCTTCGAGCATCTTGCCAAATGCCATGTAAATATTTCCAGATTTGATTACATGTCTAATTTGGTTTATTATGGATTGATTAGTTTTAGCACACAGCTGCTTTTGATGGCTGAATATTCCTCTGTAGAAAATTTAATATGGTCAAATAGTTTGGTTTAGCTATGTATTTTGCATTATTATTTAATTGTTTTGTCCTTCTCTTTGGAAATAACTGTGTACATTAAGTTAAAGTTGTAACACCATGGGCCATGTTAGGAAGTATAACAGTCATTTACAAAATAAATATAATAAAAATAAATGAAAAGTAAATCTCATAGATAAAAAAAGCATTAAAATAAAACTAAACTGCTTATTATAATTTGTGATTCTTACGCCTTATTCATTTCCTTGTTATATAGTTGTAGTGACAGTTCAAACTCATGTAAAAGAACTTTTATATATGAAAAATTAAGCAAAACAAATAGTAGAAATACACTAAAAACAAGCTGAGCTTTGTGTTAAGTCTTAGAGCTATAACCTTATTTTTTACAGTATGGTGTTTATATGCTTTAAGACAATAATCATTGTCATATTAATTTGAATTGGCATATGCTAAGGTTGTTTCAATAAAAATTTAAAGATTCCTATGAATGTAGATAGACTATGAATGTGATCATGATACAAATCACAGTAGAGAAATCTTGCTGTACAAGAACCTATTTCTTACATGTATGCTTATCATTTAACTCGTATCTCAACTATCAAATGAGTATTGCAGATTCCCAGGGGAGCAATGTAGTATAGAATGAAACAAAACATACCCTCACATATACACGTATGTACATAGTCTTTAGTTATAGGTGAACCTGGGTTTGAATTTCAGTTTTGCCATTTATTTCCCAGTTCTGCTACGTGTTACCCTGAGACAAGTTTATGGCATGTTTAGATGTAAGAATTGCCATTACAAAGTTGTTCTTAGTGTTTCTTCTAAATCTTGTACTTCGGATGAGATTTTACTTCCCCAGTAACCAAAATATAGGGTTCTTTCTGTATCCAAGATAGAGGAAGAATTCAATTCTATCTAAAGAAACTGAAGGATATTGGATGATAGGGTTAGGTTTTATGGTCTTCAAGCATAAATTCTATTACTTATTAGGCTGTTTTATTATATCCTGAGAAATATTCCCCTCCACCCACTTCTTAAGTGGTCATGGTCAGGTCAAACTTACCAGTAACTCCTAATTACTTTTTCTGAGATTTATAGAAGAAGATGCAGCCTAAATCTGACTTCTCATAAAGAATCCTTCTTTAATTTGACAGTCATATAACCCTTACCTTATCACTTGTGTAGAGGTATAATCACTGATACAGGAAACCCTAAATCTTTCCAGTAACTACTAGTTGGAAATTCAAAAGTTATCAAGATGTATTCCTGACAGATGATGGTTTTGGTTTTATTCCTCCTTCCCATTGTTCAGACTGGAATAGGCTCTGCTTTCTTCATCCCCGTAACATTCTCAACTAACTGTTGGTACAATAGTCAACTTGGTGAGAGAGAGATGATTATGTTCAAGCATAGATGCTTGATGTCCACTAGGAGGAGATGTTGTAGAGAAAATGGAAGTAATAGAAGGTATTTATTACATAAAAATGTAATAAAATATGTAATAAAACATGTAATAAAAATGTAGATCAATTTATTACTCGTATTACTGTTTGGGAATCTCAATAGTAATGGGTGCTAATCCATCTACATTTTTATTACAGCTTTTAACTGCAAGCATGACATTTTATTTGTAGTTGTTGTAGCAATAAAATATATTTCTAATAATAAAATGTATTTATATTAATCTTTGTTTTGCCACTACTATTAACAGTGAAACTTGTATGCAGATATATTATACTTTTCGTTTATTTATAGTTTTTTGCTCAACATAGCAAAAATAATGTATGAATAAATAATTTGATTCTCTGTTGAATCTTCAAATTAAATTAAAATGTTTAGTAGGTTATACATTTCACTTCCATAGTGAAATTAGAAGGCATGACCTTTGTTTGACTTATCCATTCAGGGATATTTTCTGTATATATTTAAGTTAGAGTTAAAAGTTTCTAAAGACAGTAGGGTAGGGAAGATGTCTCCTAACCCCCAAATATAATACGTTTTTTAAGAAACTCTCATTGAATGACCTAATGTTGTAGTTAAATTATCAGTTCCAAAAGACAAGAAATTTCAGTAAACATTTACATAAAAGAATAAATGAACAGACTTCAGTATACTACTCTTGTAAACAAGTGAACTGTTGTAAGAAGTGAATGAGTGAGTAGTCAGCTGGGGTTTTGTATCTGGACATTTGGGGACAGGTAAAATGGAATTTTGATTATACATCTAAGCGATGAGAGTAGACATTAGGTTTAGTAATGTACTCTGATATATTTAACAACTATAAAGAATTCCTAAGTTAATGTATTGCTTTCCAGCCTTCCTAGAAATTTACTTGGGCCACTGACTTTTTTCTACTGCTTTCACTGTTTGAATTATAAGACTTTTAAGTCATCATGTTCATCAAAAAAGGAAATGAACATTCTTATACATGTTGTAGGGGTTACCCTTAATGAGAAATATTTTTGTAAGATATTTTAACAGTAGTCTTGGTGCTAATTTATTATTGGAATTTGTATCTGAACAAATTGTAGCAAATGTAAAAGCTGCAGAATATGCAGCAGATCTGACTCTTAATGCCCAGGAACATTAAAACAAACAAAAAAATCTCGAAAGTCCTTTATTTGCTGGAGAATAAGAAGGTAACCACTCCGATTTTCCAAATAAGTGAATTGATTTGATAATTCACAGATAATTAAAATTTCTCTAATTGCTGATTACTTGCTCATTTCCTTTATTAGGTATGGCGCTAAGGTTGTAAGAATGCTGTGATGTTTTCTTGTTATTTTAAATGAAAATTCTCCAAATGCTTGTTACTCTTCAGAGAAATCTCCCAAGGAAGCCTATGTGCTGATTACAAACATGTTGCCATTTCTGATTTATTTTGCGTGTGCATCTGAACTACTTTGTCATCTATATAAAAAGAAACAAACCTCACCACTTAATAACCCTGGACTAAAAATGATGTTATTCAGCTTGTGAACACCTATTTCTCATATTTGTTATTTGTTTATTTATAAAAGTCAAATCTATCCAAACAGTGGAAAGTTGGCCGTATTAATATACTGGACTGTCAGGTTTCACTGAGTTCAGTCAACCCTGTGGATGCCAGTGTCCCACCTTCCTCAGATAATTCTTAAGAGTTATAGAAATAGGGGTTGGGGATTTAGCTCAGTGGCAGAGCGCTTGCCTAGCACACTCAAGATCCCAAGTTTGGTCCTCAGTCCTGGGGGAAAAAAAGAGTTATAGAAATACCTTGAACAATAACATTATCATATACATGTATGTATTATCATATACATTCATATACATGTATGTATTATCATATACATTCATATACATGTATGTATTTGTGAGGTATTTACCTTGAGGGAAATGCAGGTTATTTGGACAAACTCTGAGATGTGTGTTTTAAATGAAGTTACGTTATCTTATTGTTTGGGGTCATTTCATATATTACTTTTGTTTTGAAATTAACAGTTACGTAATTTATTTCAAAATAATCTATTTGCTTGTCATTTGAGCCTAAAATTATGAAGAAGAAAAAATGGTCTTCCTTTTTCTTTTCTTTTTTGTTTAGCCTACAACCAAATCACAGTTAAATCCAGCTTTTGAAGATGCCTGGAGCAGCAGTGATGAGGAAGGGTGAATATAAACCTAGAGGACCTCTGTGACTACTGATGAAACTTTTAAAACAGCACTCTTTGTGTAGGATTTTTTAAATGTTCAGTTGCTGACAATTAAATTAACTATGAATTCAGATGATATATTTTTCCTCTTTTAATGAGGTTAATATTTTTGAAATCCTGCTGCAGTCTTCCATACAGTTTATTTAATTAAAATTGGCTCTTTAATCCCAAATTAGGGATTAAAGAGGGGCAGCTGCTATTGCTGTAATACAGTAGCAGAAGTCATTGTATCTCAGCTGAGATTATGAACAGCTTATCAAACCTGTATATTCCTTCTTAGTCATGTATTCATAGGTGACTGTGATTTCATTTAACTGCAGGTTATCTAGATTTATGTTACTTGGACTCAACATCTCCTGCCATCCAAACAGTACATCACCGGAGGCTTTTAACTTGCGTGACATCCCACGTTTGCTTTAATTTAAGTCAGAAGTAGCTTGTACTCATTCTTACACTCCCTTTCTCTGAAATTTGCTGAGATTTGACCAAGTCTTGCTTCATTCATTGGAGCAGAAAACGTCCCAGCAGGGTATCTGGCTTAAACATGAAATGTTTTCATAAAATTTCTGTTTTATTCTCTCCTTTTGTCAACCCGTGAATGATTATTATGAATCTAACATGCTTTACTTTTTCTTTTTTTTTTTTTTAACGGTGCTTGGGATTGAACACAGGGGCTCATAACATGCTAGGTAAGCACTTTTTCAGTGAACATCCCCAAGCCTTAATGAAGCTAATCTTACATTCCCTTTCTTCCTGATTCTTATCAGCAGGAGACTAGTAAAGGAGGTTGTATGAACTTCAATACTAAGTTTAAGTTTGGTTTTCAGTTTTTTACTTTTTAAAGTATATAACTGTTAGGCCTCATAGCAGACTTTTCTGGTCAAATATTTTCTGTACATTTGCTTTTAGAGTTGATTTTCGGAAATCTAAATTATTCTACTCTTAATTTTTTCCCCTCTTAGTGAGGATGCTTTTGATTGTTAACAAAACTATTAAAATTGGGATTTGTTTTAAGAAAAAATAAGTCTTCTAAACTGTAAATAGCTGTATTGCTTCTCTGTGTTGTCTAAATATATGTACTTATAAATAATTCAAACAACATAAAAGCTTTTAAAAGAAAGTAATGGTCACCTGGAATCAACACTCCAAGGTAACCATCACTAACAATTTGGCAGCCATTCTCCATGCATCATCTCTTTATGACACTTTGTTTTACACAGTTGAATGTTCAACATGTTGTTATCATAGAAGCCCCTTTCTTCTCACTTCAGCACCTCATTCTCCATCCTTTAACCCTCTTGCTGCAATCCAAGTTATTAATCTAGTATGTGTTCTTTCATATTGCATTCCTATATAGACCTAAGAAGAAATTTGGGAATATATTTTTAATTCTGTAAAAGTTAGATAGACATAGCTCTGTGTTCCTTTTTTCTAGATATAACTCTTATAGATCCCTTCATGCCATCTTTGTATAAAGAAGCCATTCTTTTTGCCAGTTGCCTAATGTCTGTCTTGTGATTATACCACAAATTTTTCCCAATCATTCCTGTGTAGGGCCATAAGAACAGTATAGATTATGAACTGTATGTATTTCCCTTAGGTGGTATTATGGTTTGGATATAAAGTGTCCCCCAAAGACTCATTAGTTGAAGGTTTGGTCCCTAATGCAGCAATACTAAGAGGTGTGACTCTTGAGAAGTGATTGAATTGTAAGGGCTGTGGCCTGAACAGTGGATAAATCCATTGAATTCATATTTAATGGCATTATTGGGAGGAGGTGAAAACTGTAGGTGGTGGAGCCTCATTGAGGAAAGTAGATCACTGGGGTCATGCCATTGGGGACTATATCTTATCTGTCCCCTTTACTCCCACCTCTCAGTGCTTCCTGGCTGCCAGGAGCCGACTAGCTTCATCCACCCCACCCTTCTGCTGTGATGTTCTGCCTCACTTTAGGCCCACGTGAACAGAGCCAGCTGCTTTCCTCAAGTTTTTGTCACAGCACAGAAAAGGTGACTAGCACAGGTGGTCTGTTTGGGCAGTACCAGTTTACTTACTGAATATTACCTTTTCCTCTGGTAGAGGAAATGATAGTATTGCTATGAGTAGGATTCTTGGGTTGTAGTTCTTTGTTTCCTTAGTTTTATATATTGTGTATACTTTTTTCTAGCTTCTGTTACTGCAGATGGGAATTCCAAAGCCAGTTTTATTTATTTTTTCCCTTTGTAGGGTATTCATTCTTTATAGCTGAAGCTTGTAAACTCTGAGGTTTCTTTTCTCCTTATCTTTACATTTTTCAACTTTATTACAATATCTGATCCTTTCCCTTCTCTCTCTCTCTCTCTCTTTCTCTCACACACACACACACACTCAAACACATACTTCTTCTTAGACTAGTGAGCTCTTTCAGTCTAAAGGCTCAAACTGTTTCTTGGCTTAGAGATACTTTTATCTAATACTTGCTAATCACTGCTTTTCCATGTGGTTGTCATTGTTATTATCCTCCTCCCCACTCCCTTTCCTGCCTCTTCTTCCTCTTCCTTTTCCATAATTGCTTGTAAAGTCTGCATTGATCTTTCATAGCTTGTCTTTTCCTTCCTGCTTGTCTTTTCTAGTATTGTTATCACTACTACTACTACTACTACTATTATTATTATTACCACTGTGGTCCCCGATGTGTAATAGGTGCTCACTGAGTACTTGTTTTGTTATTTACGTTCTTTACTTTGAGATTTTGTGCTTGATCGTAAAGATTATTCATTAGGGCCTGACTACGATCATCAGAAGAGACTTTTCAGTTGTTGTTTTGTTCTGTTCTCCAACCTAAATTCTTGGATTGATTCTTTCTTTCTCTTTTTTTAAGCACTTCCAGAAAAAATTTGGGAGGTCTTCAGAAGCTTCCACTTGAAACTTGTAGAAAGTATTTATTCTTTTTTTTTTTTTTTTAAGAGAAAAAGAGGGAGAGAGAGAGAGAGAGAATCAATTTTTTATTAAGTTTTTCACAGACTTTCGTTGCTCAGACACTTAGTTGTGTACGTGGTGCTGGGGTTTGAACCTGTGTACTTGTGCATGCCGGGCAAGCACAGTAACCGCCAAGCCACCACTCCAGCCCCTTATTTATTCTTTTGATATTTGCCAAGGCTTATTTACAGTGGGCATAAAGAAACCTATTGTGAAGGCAGTGGTTGCTTAAAACTTCTCTGCAGTGCCTTGAACATTTTATATATTTTCCTTCCACATTGTCTTACTAACAGTACATGTCTTTTAGTCATATAAAATGATTTTATCCTATCGTATATCATGGAACACTTAATGCAAATTTTTTACTTCACCTTGACTTGATCCTAGTTTTAACTGAAATCATTCATGCTACACCTATCAAATGCCTAGTTTCTAAAAATATATAGAAATAATAAATACACAGTTTATTGATAGCCCAAAAACTGTTAACCAGCAAACCTTAAAGTAGTATTATTGAGGAGCTGGAGCAGTGGCTCGGCAGTTACGACGCTTGCCTGCCATACATGAGTACGCTAGTTCAGACCCCAGCACCACATACACAATGAAGTCTCAGAACAACAAAGGCCATATGAAAATCTTAAATAAAAATAGTTTTTTTCTCTCTCCCCCCCCGTCACTGTCCCTCTTTCTTTAAAAAAAAAAAAAAGTAGTGTTATTGATAGTTTTGAACTCTGTTTAACACTTGATACCAAGCCTTTACTTCACAAGTGATTAAGAAAACACCTTAATAGAGAAATAAGCATTCACTTCAACTGAAGCTTTCTTTTTCTACAGGTTCTCCTAAAATGCTTCTTTAAACTAAATTAAAAATTATCTTTAGAGAAAGTTTTGAAGATAAACCCTTAAATTATACACATTAGAAGACAAAAAATAACTTCAAAATGATGACTTTTCAATGAGGGACACAAAAATATGTAGAGCTCACTATTTATGAGACACCAGTAAAAACCCTTAGCTCTCTTGTGTTAAATTTCAGTGAGACAATGGTAGAAAAAGTTTATGTCAACATTCTAGTTCGAATTATGTTTCAAAGAAAAATCACTATCTCAAAATGGAAGGAAATTTTTCCAAATTTATATTAAAATAAGGCTTGCATAGTTCTAAATCAAATATTTAATTACTTTTTGATAATATAATAGTATTCAGTTATTTCTGTTAAAACTATATAACTTTAGAGAACTAGAAAAGCTAAGTATATTTCTGTACATTATATTATTTATTTATTTTTAGAGAGGGAGAATGTAAGAGAGAGAATCAATTTTATATGGTTTTTCGTTGCCCTGACACTTAGTTGTGTATGTGGGGCTTTGGTTCAAACTTGGGAACTGACGTATACCAGGCAAGCATGATACCGCTGAACCACCCCTCTAGCCCCATTATATAATTTTACAAACAAATACATTGATGCATATCCTGTCTTTTAATATATTTTTTCATATTCAGATACTGCTTACTCAAAGCCTGAAATTAAAAAAAATTTTTTTGAAGCAACAAACTTAAAATTAGACCATGCCAGAAATGTAATGGCAAAGAGCCTGGCATGCTTGAGACTTTGTCTTTCAGAAAGTATATCAGGGAAAAGCCAATTACAAAAAAGAGAACAGTCATTTTGTTTTGTATTATGATGAAGATTCTGAACATCTGGAGGTAAAATCTAGTGCTCATACAAGAATTGGTTCTTTTGTTTTCATTCCAAAAAGTATTAGATTCAGGGAACATACATAACAAAATCTAATCATAAATATGACTTTTCTTCCTTGGAAAGAACATGTGAAATCCTTCTGTGCTGCCTGTAACCACTGTGGTAAACCTTGGTGCCTAGACGCATTACAGGTCATGCATTATATTACAAACGTACCTATTTTGCTGGTTCTATCACCAACATCCTCATATGTGGGAGGCATAGTTCTGCTATCCTCTAGTTAATCTAGTTGTTTTCTGGGGTTTTTTTTTTTCTTTTTAAAATTAGAAAAATAAAAATTTTTAAAAAGCAAGGGAGGGAATAAGACAAGATGTGTTGTGACCTCTCAGTGCTCTTTTGTGTAAGAACCTGCAAATGAATGCCCTGTAGGACGAGCTGCTCCTCACAGAGATAATGGTTTTGAACATGGCAATTTTGACTTTGTGGGTAGATAGAATTCCCTTAGTTTATGATCTCCTGACGTTTGGGAAGAAATGGTTTTCACAATCCAAAACTGATTTTTCTTTCTCTAAAACCACAGTGAAGTCAGTGTGTTAAGACCAAATTCCTGAGGCTGCTTCTGTTTTTCGGTGCCTTGTCATGTTATCAATAGCTAGAAGTCCTGCAAAACTTATGCAGAATTTCTAGCCCACTAGCCCTGGACCTGGCCACTGGCTTTGTTTCCTTGGCATTGGTGATCACCTCTTGAAGGGAGCAAATAATTGGTTGAAGTAATTTGCACAGACCTCTTCTGTTTTGCTCATTTCATCTTTTGTGACAAGGTTAGCAACAGCACTGAATTAGGGTCTCTTAGCATCTTCCTTGACAAACACAAGCAGGAGCACTAAGTGTGTTGCTGAGACATTTAACTCCCCAGCTCCTCTTCACCCTGCATGATGGCTTCATTCACTGATGTGTGAATAGGTATATTTTCTAAATAATTGCACAGTTCAAAGATGTGTTAAAGTAACGAAATAACATTCCTAATAACTCTTTGAGAATTGATGTAGTTTTTTTGTTATACTATTGTATGTAATATGTACGTAATGTATGTAATATGTATGCAAAATTTTGTTCAAGTTTCAGAAAGTACTGTGGGAAAAATTATTAAGCATAACTCAGTGATGATCACTATTGACATTAAACAATGGAAAGATTATTTTTAAATTATATTGGTTTTTATTTAAAAAATAAATGATAAATAAGGGACTAGAAATCAGAAGACCTGAGACTTAATCTTGGTTTTACTACCAAGTAAACATGTATTTAGATAAATGTTTTTTACCTTTTTTTTTTTTTTTTTTTTTTTTTTAGTTAAATTTAAAAAATGGAAGGGACAAAAAACTGGAACAGGAAATAAAGTTTATTTCTACACTAAAATCACACGCTGTAATGGTATTCACTGTGTGAAATATATAAATAGAGGTGTTTATTTAAGACTAATGTTGTTGAAGGTAAGGGTGGAGTATCATTATAATAAGTTTCATTAATTGTCTTATACTGGTGAACACTCAGATTCTAGTGGAATGAACATGTAGTTTTGCCTAAGCCAAACTTTTAAAGTTTCCATCCAAATTATTACTAGAATCATCACTGATGAGCTGTTTGATTTTGCAAGTTAACATCCTGAGGTAGTTTCTTATATACCTTACCAAATTTAAGAATAAGTGAAATAAAGTTCTAACACATAAGAATCATGCAGCTAGTAAAACTCCTATTATTTAAAAAATCTCAAAATTATTGGGCTACAAGCTTCTATTAAAATTCACTCACATTTTACCTCAAGGACATGATCTGCTTCTTTACCTTGTCTCCCCTTTTAGAATGTGTCAGAAGGGCAGAGATTTTTGTCCATTTTGTTTATTATTATATCTCAAGCACTGAGAACATTGCTTAGCAAATAGTAGGTACCAAATTTTATTGGATTAAATAGTAAACAACACCATTACCAAAGCCCTTCATACATGACAATAACTCTATTCACAACTGATTGTTATTTTTTTATTTACTATATGTGAAATTTAAAATGTTGTTAAATATTTGCTGATAAACTGAGTATTATGTTAATCTTTTAGTCCCCTCACAAAACCGCAGAGGGTCCTTTTCTCAGAGTTGCTATGAACGTATGCACCTAACATAGATCCTCCCTGAATCTTTCTGTTGTGTTCTGTGGGGCTTATTAATTGTATTCTATCTACAGGTTTTACTGGGAGACTTTCCTTCTGAGTCTCAATTGCTAAACAAAAAAGTAAGGGAATTTTATGGAGTCCTGAATTGAGATTTCCCTATGGGTTCTTCTCTACTTCTGATTAGACTACACATCTCCATTGCATTTGACTCTGAAGATCTCATCTTGTTTTTCCCCAGTATGGGAAAAAATAACAAATATTTCTGAAATTTTTGGGTCATTGATTATCTTTCCATCTAGAAAGAATGTGAAAAAAGTAAGATGAGGGTCCATGATCTCAAATGTTCACAAAAGGCAGGAAGTCTTGGTAAATGACTGAAAGAGAAAGAGTAACAAGAATTCAATATAAGAAGTATGATCATCTTTTCATTTACTGGTATAAGCATGTAATTAATAAATGTATGATATTTTAGAATAAATTTCCTGATATAAAATTCAAGTGCCCAATGTACAAATTAGTATTTTGATTATTATATTTTTCTTCTATAATTCATTATTTTTTAAATCTGAACCAGAGAAATGTGACATTTTTCTTCTACAGCATCTGGGAGCAGTATTAATTTTATTCAGATAAGTAATGCAAATGTTTTTCATTGATACGGTTCTTCCAAAACACAAATTACTTTCTCAATATTTTTTGGTACATTTGAAATATCTCCTTGACTGATTTATACAATTCAGATCAAGGTTAATTGTCAAAAGTACAGTTCAGTATATTTCTATTATTTTAGAAAAAAGGACAACTGAGCTAAGTTTGTTCATTTTCAAAAATTGTGAAATCAAATAACTTAAGAATTTGCTATGCATAGAATCTAGAATGTCCTCCAAAGGTCCATGTTTTAAAGTCTTGGTCTTTCACTTGGCTCTATTGGAGCAACATTTAAGAAGTCAGACTTAGTAAAAGGGAGTAAGGTCATTGGGAGCATGCCCATAAAGGGGTTATTGGGATCCCAACCTATCTCTTTGCTTCCCAGCTGCCATGAGTTAAGCAACCTCCTCCACCACATTCTCCTACTGTGATGTATTACTGTGCTGCCGCAGGCCCAAAGCAACAAGTCCAAGCAACCGTGAAGTAAAACCTGTGAAACCACAAGGCAGAATAAACCTTTTCCTCCATTAAGTTGATTTGCTCAGGCATTTTGTTACAGTGAAAGAAAGCTAACACAAAATTCAGTTCTTAGATCCATATGGGGAATCCTTGCTTAAGTTTATGAAAAATGACTTCTAAATATGAAAGTAGGCAATATTTTTCTTGGTTAATTTTCCCAACAGCACACTTTGTCTAGAAATTAAATGAATAAAATGATTGATTCATATGTATAACTAGTCATAAACACACTTGCAGAGACATAGAGTACAGATGAGGTCAACCAAAGGTCCAATCTCTGACTAAATCTTAACTGAGTCCAGTTGACACTTCCTTTTAGTAACATAAACCAGTTTCTTACAACCATCCAACAACAACAAAAACCAAACCTTATACCACATCTGTTGTGCATACAGTTCAAGTAAAGAAAGCATTGACAATCGTCTTGTGGTTCAAACCCTGGCAGCACATCTAATTCATAGTATGAATTAACGCATTCATTTTCATTTAAATGTGACTCCTGTTGAATTATGAACTATATCATAATACTTGTACAAACTGCCACTGTGAATTTACATTTTGTAAAATAATGTAGTGTTAGCACTGACTTACTGGAGTGCCTTCTGCAATCCTATTCACATACACTTCACTCATCACACAAAACATTTCCTGATGTGCCCTTCACTGACACAATGTTCAACAATTATTCAAACACTTAAAAACCTTACAGATATGACAGATGACTATAGCTAATTGGGTGGTATTTATATCCTTTATACCTGCACTCTCATTGGCTGAAAAAAATTACAAATAATTTAACCCTTTCATGAAACTTTGTAATATAAGTCCCTTTACTCCAGCTTTAACATGCTAGGACATATTGTAGTTAAATTTCTGTTTGCAAACACTAACTTATGTCCAGGGCATAATTTCTGCTACATTCACTCTTTTTACAAACTCATCATTCACAAAAAGTTTTCATGCCAAGAAAAATATTTCACTTAATGTATTTTACATTATTATCACTTAGTGTATTTACGTGGGAAAAAAATCCTGTCAGTCCAGTCCTTGTTCTCAGCTCATTAAGTTTGTCATTAAATTAAATTTGTCATTTTGTGTTTGCTATTCTGGTCATTCTTGCTGTAATTTATTTCATAATAGTTTCTTTGGTCATGTGTACCTATTACCATTTACACTAATAGTTGGGATATAGTTGTAGTCATGTAAGGGATAGTTTCTTTTTTCCTGACATTCTCTTCTTCTCTTGGAACAAATGACTGTGCCAATTTTTCATTTTCTCATTTTTAATGATTAGAAAGACAGTAGTATGGGCTGGAGTGGTGGCTTAACGGTATCATGCTTGCCTGGCATGGGAGAGGACCCGGGTTCGACCCCAGCACCACATAACTGTCAGAGCAATGAAAAACTAAATAAAATTGATTCTTTCTCATTTTCCCTCTCTTTCTTAAAACAGTAGTATATGATGATAAGTGCCAACTCCCAAAGTTAGGGAAACATTAGTTGTAAGGATTGTGATAAACTCAAGAATACCTGTCCAGTGGCCATGGGTTTTGTAAATTAGGATTCAGTTTATCTGAAAACCAATAATAGCATAGTTTAAATAAAATCTGAAAAAAAAGAAAACAGAATCTTCTCGGGTACTATCCAAGATCATTACGGCACTTGCCTTGCATGCGCGAGTACGCGGGTTCATACCCCAGCACCACATACACAATGAAGTGTGTGAAAGTCCATGAAAAACTAAACAAAATTGATTCTATCTCTCTCTCCCTCTCTTTCTAAAAAAAAAAAAAGAAAAAGAAAAGAAATTTCCCCTTTGTCATATAAGATGATTGCTATATCCACATTCTAGATAGTAAAGGAAAAAAGAAGATATGCTACTCTTTTTCAAGGATCTCTGAATGGCCAGAACTTCTGGTCATGCCTAACTAAGAAAGAAGCTAAGTATTCCAGATGGTATGCATCAGCCAAAAACTGGGAGTTCAATTAATGTTAACACACACACACACACAAATAACCAAATACTTAGGAACAACTAATAGATATGCCAGGGAAGAGCAGGAAATCTGTAGCTATATTAAACAGAAAGGGAGAATATTAGGAGATAAAGTCAAGAGGTAGTAGGGACAGGTGGCAGATGGCAAAAGATTTTGCAGACCTTTGAAAAGGCTTTGGTGACTGGAGAGGTGGCTCAGCTGTGTGCCTAGGGGAAAATGGAAACAGATCTTGTGAATAGCTGGCGTGCTAAAACTGCATGGCCCTGTCCTTTATTCTACCCATGCCTGTCACCCAAAACATTCTGGGTCCCTTTTGTTCAATGTACCAAGAGATAATTCCTTTATGGATTATAAGTTATAAACAGTTGCCTATTTGTGCCCACCACCATTTTCATTTACCTATGGTAACTCTCCTGAAGCCTTCTGAACAGATCTAATTATACTTCTCATTCTAACCTAGAAGAAAGAGGCTGAAACAAATGAGCTGTAAGTGAATGACTGACAAATTTTGCTTTGGGGGATTATAAATCACAACTCCTCTACCCTCATTTCGAGTGTTTTATCTGCACAATTGCTTCATCATTTAGAGATAGGAAACTCATTTTAAATGTATTAAAATGGATCTGCAAAATCAAGAACAACAGATGAAAGATAATGCCTTTTAAATTACATTCATGTTGAGAGTCAGCTCCTGATGATCTGTGCCAAAGAATTGGTAACATGAACAACATAAAGTAGTTTGTAATTTCCTTTCTTTGTTTAGGAATGCAATCACTAGCATATACATGCCCATGTCCAGTGAGTCTGATTTTCAGAGCAGGTCTCCATTATCATTTTTACCAAATGACACTGATTAACTGAGTAGAAATTAAACCCATAGGATAAATAATTCAGAAACTATACCTTGAATTATAGCCATTTGAAATGTACATTTCAATCAAAAACTACCTATTTTTTTTGTACTGGAAATTAACACCAGGATTGCTTTATCACAGAGCTATGTCACCAGATCTTTTTAGTCTTACTTTTTATTTTGAGACAGAGTTGTCCTAATTTGCTGAAACAGGCCTGGAACTTACCATCCTCCTGCCTCAGCCTTCTAAGTCGCTGGGATTACAGGTGTGTACCACCCTGCCCAGGCAAAGCCTCCATTGTTTTTATGAGTAAAGACAATTTGACTAATTTAATGTTTTTGTTCACACATGTTCTTTAATAAATAACAGTCCTTGGTGCCTCTTTCTGATTACTTATTACAATTTTATTACAGTAGCAGCACCGTGGTTCTTAATATGTCCTTTTAAATCCATATGTTGAATGCTAATCAGCAATGTGACAACAATAGGAGGTAGAATATCTAAGAGGTGATCAGATCATGAATGCCAGACAGCTGCCTTGTCCTTCCACCAGGTGAGGACACAGTGAGAAGGTGCTGTCCATAGACCAGGAAGAGAGTGTCACCAGTCACCAAATCTGCTGGAAACTTGGTCCTGGTCTTCCTTGTCTATAAGCTATCAAGTTTATTGTATTTTATTATAGCAACTCAAATAAATTAAGACACATAGTTTTTTGGAAATACCCATAAGCTATAAAAACTGTTAAACCAGTTTCATATAGAATCCAGTGTATAAATCCAGTGATTTTACACGATAGCTTATTAATAAGTGTCCTT
Organism: Aplodontia rufa; assembly: GCA_004027875.1. Lineage (NCBI taxonomy): Eukaryota > Metazoa > Chordata > Mammalia > Rodentia > Aplodontiidae > Aplodontia > Aplodontia rufa. The sequence goes on along the minus strand of PVKS010000246.1, from coordinate 61,097 downwards.
AAGTTTCCTATGCTCCAAAATGTGATTATTCAAGGACGTAATCTTCAAGAGTTGATAACAAATTACACAGGTCATCTCTTCAACAGCAGGTATATTTAGGGGAAAGATTATATATAGTGTAAAAAAAAAACAAAGATGAAACCGATCAAGATTCTTACCACTTATTATTTCACAGCCATTCAAAATAAGACCAGACCAGGGCTGGAGCGATGGCTGGTTGGTTACAGCGCTTGCCCAGCATGCGTGAGTACTCAAGTTCAAACCCCAGCACCATGTACACAACAAAGTTGCGGAACAACAAAGGCCACGTGAAAAACTAAATAAAAATTGTTTCTCTCTTTCTCTCTCCCTCACTGTCCCTCTCTCTTTAAAAAAATAAATAAATAAGATCAGACCATTACTGGATTGGCCAAAAATTCTGTAATTTTTAAAATGTATTCTCAGTGGTTTACTAAAATCAGTCAAGGAAACACCGACCTAGCGCAAGTTAAATTCCAGGAAGATAGACTGTCTGTTTGCTGAATAGTTACATAAATCTATGAGGTTCAGTGGATATCAATTATCATTACATAGAATTTTAGAGTACATATATGTTAGTATAACATAAGTGGAAAAAAAGACTTGGAGCAACATACAGTGCAAAAAACAATATGTGATCGTAAATTCCAAAATAGGAGAGCTAAATCATGTTTTAAAATATAAATATTTAATGCCTTCATAAGCATTTTATATTATTTATTTACACGATTAAAATATGGTTTTCTTGATGGAATATTATTTAGCCATTCAATAAGATACAAATTATGATAGTTCTGTAACTTTGAAAAGCACTTTATCATGAAATGTAGAGCATGAGGGTTTTAATTAAAAATTGTGTTAGATGTGATCCTCTCAGAGCTTTGTGATATCAAGATAAGATTATTGAATATACTTATAGATAATATAGTAATTATACATACATAATTTCTATGACTTTTGAAGTCAGATAAAATTAATCTCATGATCATATGTATCCTTCACAACTGAAAGTCATTTTTATTAACATTTTCAGGTGATTGAGACTTATAAAAGATAATTACAATATTGATTGTTAGAATAATTTAAGGGATTATCTCATCCCCTTAGTGACTTTTATCTTGTTTCGGTGATACAAAATTTTGTGCACATTTTGGATAGATGAACAGAAAGATTAACAAAAAAAATGATTACATAGTTAGCAATTTTTTTAAAGAGAGGACAGTGAGAGAGAATTGATTCTTTTATTTAGTTTTTCATGTGGCATTCATTGCTCTGACACTTAGTTGTGTACATAGTGCTGGGGTTTGAACCCACGTCCTTGCTCTGGCCAGGCAAGTGCTATAACCACTGAGCCACATTTCTAACCCCCATAACTTTCATTTTTAGTGCAAAGAATAAAAAAGATGAAGCCATTACAGCTATTAGTCTATCGACACAATGAAGTAAAGAAACAAAATGTGGGAATGGTTGTTTGGTTGGTAATTTATCTATCACACTGCAGTCATGTTCTGCCTTTGATAATATCAAAGCTAAAATTTATAAAATGCACGTAAGACATTTTTGAGCATTTAAATAGGCTCATACAAGTACTTAACTGCAACTTTTCTAAGTTTCTTTTCACCATCTACACACTTATTTAGCATCTACTATGTGTAGAACACTATGTTAGGTACCCTGGACGCAAAGAGATATTAGACAAAATCTCTGTCCAGTCAGGCTCAGTGGCACACACCTATAATTCCAGTGATTCTGGAAGCTGAGGCAGAAGGATTATAAATTCAAGGCCAGCCTCAGCAACTTAGCAATGCCCTGAGCAACTTACAAAATAGAAACTAGAAAGGTCTGGGTATATGACCCAGTAGTAAAGCACCCCTGGGTTAAATCCCCAGTACCACCTCAAAAAAAGTCTGTGTCCATATAGGTTTATAATTTACTGGAGTAGGCAATGGTAGATATCAGAAGGTACAGGTTACATGTAAGATGTGCAGCTCCCTCAACAACTGTATCAGAATTATATTGGATGCTGTAAATACAGATTCATCAGTTTATGCCGTACCTACTAAGTCAGCATCTCTAGAAATATATTTCCAGGAGCCTACATTTCAGCATCACAACAGTTCTGAATAAGTAAAGTTTGAGAATCAGTGGCAAAATTAAATCTATAAGAGTAAGAAATTGCTAGTAAAGACTTAGTCTTCTCTCAAAGAATGAAAACTATTAAAAGAAATAAAATGGTAATTATTTGCAGGGTTTTCATCATCTCAAGAGAATATCAAACTCAACAGATAATTGCTAAAAGGAGAGTTTAGTAAAGACAAAGGTTATACTACACAAAAATTAGAAACATTTTATATATAAAATTAGAAAATGTAACTTTAAAAATACATATATAATTGAAAATAGCAGAAATAATTATAAAGTTCCTAGGAATAAATTAATAAAAATGTGGAATATAGAAAATTAAAATTTTATTAGAGATAATTTACATAATTAGAGAAATAATGTGTTCACTGTAAAGGTGGCAGATTATCCTTAGATATCGTTATGATGGCGATGATGATCATCATCATTATTGTTATTATTTTGGTGCTAAGGATTAAACCCAAAGACACTTTGCACTAAGCCACATTCCCAGCCCTTTTCATTTTTTTGTTTTGAGATAGGGTCTTGCTAAGTTGCTTGGGACCTTGCTAAGTTGCTGAGGCTGGACTCAAACTTGTAATCTTCCTGCATCAGCTTCCTAAGTCACTGGGATTACAGGAATGCACTCCATTGCCTGGCTCCTAGATAACTTTAAGGCACTGCAAATCAAAAGCCTACCTTAGCTTCTCATTGAAAAAAGAGAAAATGTATGTAGACAGTCTGGTGCAATAGGTCAGCTGTAGAGCATTTCCCTAGCACATCCAAGACCATGGGTTCTATCCCCAGCACCGCAACATCAAAAAAAACAAAAAGGAAAAAAAAGTAGGTAGAAGTTGGGCATGCTGGTTGGTGCTCAGTATAGATGAGCACCAGTGAGTTTGGGAAGCTAAGGCAGGAGGCTTGCAAGCTCAAATCTAATCTCAGCAATTTAATGAGACCCTGCCTCGAAAATTAAAAGGGGCTGGAGATGTAACTCAGTGGTAGAAAGCCACTTAAAAAATTGAACAAATTAATAAATAAAATATAATAGAATAGTAACAAAGAAACTCCAGAAAAATAGAGAGTGAAATGAATCAAGAGCCTAGACACAAGTACACATGTGGGGGAGTTTAATAAATAGGAGAAGACCTGAAACATTATAACAAAGGGTTAACTCCCCTAATACCTCCATCGAGGCCTTCCAGAATTTGATAGAAAATCAATTACAATCTAGTAGAAAAAAAGAGGGTAGAAACAGTTTATTGAAATGGAAATACAAATGTTTTTAGACAAGTCAGCAAAGAATCTCATCATATATAATTATAAAGCACTAATAAAAAATATGGGAAAAACAGGACAAATGCTCAGTCTCATTCACTTTAAGGTAACTGCAAATGGAAGTTACTGCAATATTCTGTGTTTTTTAAACTGGTAAACATCCAAACATTTGATAACACTGTGTTGATCGGGCTATTGGGGCAAATGACAGTTTTAAGCATTGTTGGCAGGAGTGTAAATTAATGCAACCCTATATGGAAGGCATTTTTTACTATAGCTATCAAAATCACAAATATACTTTCCTTGTGAACCAGCAGTTCCACTTTTAGGAATTTATCAAGTGTGTGCAAAGTTATTCGCTGTAGCACTGTGTCTGGTTAAGATCTTAAATGTTAGAACCTAATAGCCTGGTTTTAAGTCCCAGCTCTAACACTTACTAGCATGTCCTTGGGTAACTTACAAAGATCTCCTTTGCCTCCATTCGTTCATGTGTAAAATGGAGGCCTCTCTGAGTTGGTGGGAGAATGAAATGAATTAATCTATGTATACGGTATTTACAAAAGCACCTAGCCCTTCTATGCCAATTTTAGCTGTTGTTTTTAACATCAAAAGGCTAGTCTAAATATTCACCAATAGGGAACTGATTAAATAAATTATGGCAGATTCATACAATATAGATGTAAAAGATGAGTAAACACAGTTTTTATGAAAGTACTTCCAAGATATATTTAACAGGGAAAAAGCAAGGAATATGGAAATATGTAGAGTATTCTAATATTCAATTTAGGTTTTTGTTTTTTGTGATACTGAAGATTGAATCCAGAGGCACATTACCACTGAGCTACATCCCCACATTTTTTATTTTTTTTTATTTTGAGACAGAGTCTCACTAAGTTGCTCAGGGTCATTGCTGAGGCTGGCTTTGAACTTGTGACCCTCCTGCCTCAGCCTTCCAAGCCACTGGGATTACAGGCCTGCACCACCATGCCTGGCTAAAAGCAATAAATTTAAAACAATTCAGATGCATTAAAGATCTATATATCACACCATCTATCTGTAATCTGAGAACACCAACTGCTATCAAAGATTTAGGGAAATAAGAACTATTATATATTGAGGTGGGAGTGTAAATTGGTACTATTAAGAAGACAAGGCAGTCAGTGCTATGGACTGAATGTCAGTCCTCCCCAGATTCATTTGTGAAGCCCCATCTGCCAATATGATGATATCTGGAGGGGGCCTTTTGGAGACAATTAGGTTTAGATGAGATCATGAGAATAATCACTCCTGCTCTTGGCCAGAGTCATAAGAAGATGAACAAAAGGCCATGAGAAGACACAGTGAGAAGACAGCTATCTGCAAGCCAAGAAAAGTGTCCTAAACCAAAATCTGACCATGGAGGCACTTGGACCCTGACTTCAGCCCCTAGAACTATAAGAAAATAAATGTCTATTTAAGCCACCTAGTCTATGATATTTTGTTAAAGTATCCCAAGTTGACTAAGTCTGAGTCCTTAGTCACAAGCAACAGAAAATAACTGTGGTTAATTGTTTTTATACAGAAAAGGAAATTATTGAAAAAATTACTAAGATGATTACAGAATCTCCACAAAGGCTAGATAACAGCCTTGGAAAAATAGGAAAAAAGGGAGTCTTTGTTGACAAAATCAGAGCAAGCTTTATGTCACTGAACCATTCTGGTGAGTCCTCTCTGCCACCAGCTCTAGCTTCAACTTCCAAATCCTGGTTGCAGATGGAGTGGAGGGTATCTACTTGACAAGGACTCAGTCACAACCATGTTCTCCAGCTGCCATAATGGATGGCAAAGCAAATATCACATATTTGCATCTTCTGTAAGGGAGGTGAATTCTGCTATCCATTGTCTTACATATAGGAACTTCTCCAGATAGAGGAAGAAGACTCAGATACACAGAAGCTGAAAAATAATGTGTTCCCAGAAGAACAAAATCTGTTCCATGATTAGCAATTTCACTGTTAAGTACAAAACCTAGAAAATTTTCTACATGTATACAAAAAGCTATTGTTACCTATCTTCATTGTCCCCAAAATGGAAAAACTGGAAATAGCCCAATTTTGATCATTAGCAGGAATATAGATAAATGGTTTAGTCATACAGTAGAATACCAGATAGTAATTAAATCAATTGAAAAAGAACTATGGGGGGTGCTGGAGCGGTGGCTCAGCGGTTTCGGCGCTTGCCTGGCAAGCACGAGGACCCGGGTTCAAACCCCAGCACCACGTACACAACTGAGCGTTGGAGCAACTAAGGCCATATGAAAAACTAAATAAAGTTCTTTCTCTCTTTAAAAAAAAAAAAAAAAAGAAAAAGAACTATGGGTATCAACATGAATAAATCTTTAGGTTGAAGAACAAAGTTGCAGAATATAGTATGTTACTGGTTATATAAAAGTAACAATATGCAAAATTACAGTGTTTATCAAGGTAGACTTCTGTGTAATGAAAGTATGAAAACATGCATGAAAATGATACAAGGTTACTTTGGGATACCTTGGGGGAAAGAAAGAGGTAGGTTGGAGCTTTAGCAGTCACGTTTCTTTCTTTTTTTTAAAGAGAGGGACAGTGAGAGAGAGAATCAGTTTTATTTAGTTTCTCATGTGGCTTTCCTTGCTCTGATGTTTCGTTGTGTATGTGGTGCTGGGGTTCAAACCCACATCTTCACACAAGCCAAGCAAGTGCTGAAACCACTGAGCCATCGCTCCATCCCTGTCACATTTGTTAAATAAACCAAATTTGGAAAACAGTATTTGCACAATGAACAATGGCATTGTTTTACACAGATCCCCTTGGATCTTTTACTGACCTCAATAAGTATGTGTACGTACCAGCTTCTGGGAAACATCACTAAAGGCACCCATTAACACAAACTCCCTCTTCCCCATATGCCCTCCTGTTACCTATGAGTGAATGTGCTTGTCCAGATCTATGGCCAAATTCTGTAACTGCACTAAATTGAGTCCCTTCTCACCTATTCAAGTTGTCCTCTCCAACACCATCGACTTTTCTTTCTCTACTAAATTTTTCCAAAATATAAAAGTCATGTCTTTAAAACAAAGCTCTCTATACCCTTTTTCCCCTTCCTACCGTTACATTAGCTCATTCCTTTGCTCCTTTTTACCATAAAAATCCTTAGAAGAACTGTCTAAACTTCTGTCCTGCAAATTCTCTCTTAGCATTTACTCTTGAAATTCATTCCATTCAGGTTTTTACTCAATTTCTCCAAAACTGCTTAAGAACAACCAGTGAATTTCATATTGTTAAATCAGTGGTCACTTACAAATCCTTTGCTTTTGACACATTTGACCTAAGTGATCACTTCCTCACCTTGAAACATGGTTCTCTTGCTGTGGTAAGAGTTTGGATTATTGTTCAGTATGGATTATTCATTCTTTTCACCTTTCCACTGGGGGCTGAATATATTTTCCTTCTCCACTGATGTTGGATGTGACTAGGTGACATATCTTGGCCGATGGAATATTAGCTAACATGATGTGAACAGAGGCCTTAAATGTGTTCATGGGTTTTTAGCTTGGCTTTTGCACATCAGTGATCTATTTACTATTAGATCTCCAAAGTGGCTGCTACCTCTTCATTCTCAGCTCCAGAATAAGCACACATGGAATAAACTTAGTCAACCTACAACCAAAAGCTGAGCCACTCAGTTGAGCACAGCCTACAACAGCAGATCCAGCCCTGTACCAACCCGCAGACCCGTGATCATGAGAACAAATGCATTGCTATAAGCAGTCGCGCTCTGGAGTTATGTGTTATTGCAGCAACCTGCCTTCACACCCACCATCTTGGACAAAATCACTCTGCTGAATTTTCTCCAACATCACTGTTTCTTCTCATTACCCTGACCGTTTACTACTGGGGTACCCCAGGACCCAACTTTCAAACCTCTTTTCTCGCTCTTGGTGCTCTTTTCCATTCTTATGTCTTTAAATATTATCTTCAAACTGACAACTCCCAAATTTCTATTGCTAGCTCAGGCATCTCTCTTGAACTCCAGACTGGTATAACCTACTGTCTACCTGACATGCCTTCTTGAACATCTAAAATGCATCTCGATTTAGATAAGTCTCCCAAACAATTTCTGCACCTCTCTCAACTTTTTTTTTTCTCTCTCTTAGTCAATGGCAAATTGCTCCTTCCATTTGCTTAAGGCAAAAGTCCCAGGAGCCATTCTTGACTCCCCACCCCCCATCCCATCTGACCCTTGGGAAATTTTGTTACCTTTGTACCTTCAGAATATATTTTAAGAGTCTAGCCCTTTCCATCAGCCTGGTTCAAACCATCTTCATCTCTTTTCTGATGTGCAAGAGCCTTCTAATTATCTCCTTGCGTCTGCCCTTCCTCTCCTCTCCTCATTCTATACTCCATTCTCAAAAACGTACCTTGAACACTTCTTTTGAAATGTCCGCCTTATAGTGTCACTTCTCTACTCAAACTCATTCCTTACATCTTCAACCTTATTTCTTACTATCCTCACTCCAATTCAGCCACTGGCCTCCTTGCCCTTCTGTGAACTTGACCATCCCAGGCAAGCTCATTTCCATTGATTGCTGGTCCCATTGACTGGAATGTTGTTGCCTGCATAGACACAGGCTTGCCCGTCTCGTCAAAATCTTGACTCAAATACCTCCTTTCAACTAGGCCTTCGGTAACCACTTCTAACACTGCAACTTCCTACCTCCCAAAGTCCCTAAACCTTTTCCTTCTTTATTTTTATTTATAGTAGTTATCACAGCCTGAACACTGCATATTTTATTTTGTTATTCATAAATGTCATTAGCTGTCATTCCCAACTAGAATGATTGTACAGTCCCTGAAAGCAGGTAATATGTTTTATGTATTTTGCTGTCTGTTGAATCATTGTGTCCTGGAATGTAACACCACTCAAATATCTTTTGAATGAATCTATTTGACCTTCTGCATTTTTGAAATTTCAAATAGATAGATGTAGTGACAGACTCAGGGCAGGTGTCATTAAGCAATTGTCTCTAATTCCAAAAGGATTCCCTAAATTTACTAAATGATCTGTTTGTTTTATGAAAGAAAAATTTATCTAAAAGGAAGGAGAAATTTTTATAGTTGCTTTGACTTTAAGATTCTCTTGGGCTGGAACAGTGGCTTGGCAGTTATAGTGCTTGCCTGGCATGTGCAAGGACATGGGTTTGAACCCCAGCACCATGTACACAATGAAGTGTTGGAGCAACACATGAAAACTAAATAAAATTTATCTGTTTCTCTCTGTCTCTCTCTCTCTCTCTATATATATATATATATATATATGAATTCATTGAAGAGCTGTACATCATTTGAAATTACTCAAATGATGTCTTGATGTGAAGCATAAATCCCAGGTACTTAATGTTTTTAATGATATAGTGTCACTGTGGGGGCATAGGAACATTTGGGGAGAAAAAAAGAATAATGGAGTGGCCCAAACTAACCACTGAGTGAATTGCATTGTAGGTTTTATTTATGGGATATCCTTATTTTTTATGCCAGAGGGTGGCTGCAAAGTGGAAAAACAATCCAATAAATATATTTTGTTTAATATTTTGTAGCAGGCAGTTATCAGTCACTAAGTGATATCTTTTATACTTGCAGTTGTTGCATATAAAATATTTTTATTAAAATGTAATGCGCTCCTGGCTTTATTTTACAATGCTTAATGAGATTACCTTTCTATAAAGAGACCAGTTAACATGTGTACATAAACCACAGAAAGAATATACCAAATTTTTAAGAATTAATGTTTTTCTATTTAAAATACTATTTAGCTAACGATTCTTTTTTTTCCTGCCCTAAAAGAATTTATCATCTGCTCAGAGTATTTACATTTGGAAAAATATTTGAGTTATAATAAGTAATACATAAGAAAACATGTATTTTCTGTTGGTATATAATAAACACATATACACACATATACACATCACCACTACCACCACCACCAAAAAGTTACATGAGCCAAGCAGACCCATTCCAACAATGGCAGATAGGGATTTAAAAATATAATGAAAAGAATTTTAGAATTGGCTTTTTAAAAAAAAATCATTCAAGATAATCTTACATGTAGGAGGGAATCACTGTCATACAATCATGAACAAATTCATAATACCAGAGGAAGCCAAGGCTGATACCATTCCGTGGTGTCCCCCCTTTGATTTCCCCCCAATCTCATGTTTTCCCCTACTTAACCTCATGTTAGTTGGGGTTCTCCTGGAAGTTGAAGGTTCCCCACTGGGGTAATACTCTCATACTCCCTCCCTCCAGCAGCCTTGATATCCCTCCTATCCCCTCCCCCCGCCACCCTCCCTTTATCCCCAGCACCCTAGGCAAGGTTCCCCCTGCTCCTGTAAGAAATTCACCTATGTTGAGGTTATTATTAGTTTAGCTAAGTATCAATCTGTTTCCAATTGTATTCTAGCTTCCACATATGGAGAAAACATTCGGCCCTTGACTGAGTTTGGGATATTTCGCTCAGCATAATATTGTTTTCTTTTCCATTTGGCTGCAAATGCCATGATATCATTCTAATGGTGGAGTAGTATTCCATTGTATATGTGTACCACAATTTTTGAATCCACTCGGCCAGTGAGGGGCGTCTGGGTTGGTTCTATAGTCTAACTATAGTAAATTGAGCTGCTAAATACATTGATGAAGCGGTATCTGTGTAATATGCTGAATCTAGCTCTTTTGGGAAAATACCCAGAAGTGAGATAGTTGGATTGTAAGGTGGTTCCAGCCCCAGTTTTTTGAGGAGTCTCCACACTGCTTTCCAGAGTGGCTGTACCAGTTTGCAGTCCCACCAGCAGTGTGACAGTGTTCTTCTCTTCCCACAGCCCCTCCAGCATTTGTCATTTTTCATTTTCTTCATTTTTGCCACTCTAACAGGATTGAAGTGAAATCTCAGTAAAGTTTTGATTTGCATTTCTCTGATTGCTAGTGATATAGAACATTTTCTCATATATTTATGGGCTTTTTGGACTTCCTCCGTTGAGAAGCTTCTATTTTAGCTAAAGATTCTTAGGACATTTGTAAAAGCAAGTTAAATCTGATAAGGTTTCTGATTTTTTTTTAAATAACCAGAGAGAGTTTTTAAAACTGAAATAACATTTCCGCTAAACAAACATTGCTAAATATTAATGTTTCACAAAAAGTAGTATAATTTCTGTAAGTTATACTTCTCTTGAAAATAAAGGTGTCATAACCCAATGAAAAGGTTTCTAAACAAATCTTTATTTCATCCTTCTTTTGATTTTTTTTACTCTGATCTAATGATAAAATCCTATTAATTTTGGTTTTCCAATACAGTTAATTCCAGCTTTTTAAATACTGATAATTTGTTGCTTTTACTTGTTAAAATATAAATAAATTCTCCCAGCAAATTAAAAAAAAAGAGATGCTCTTGAATTTGAACTTTAATGATTTTGGGTTTTCCTTTAAATGGCTACTAAATGGTGCTCAAAGTTTTACATAAAGCATTAAAATCTCTTATTCAAGGTACTAGGATTAAGCTGTGGAAAGGAAACTTGATTCATGAGGAAAATGTGTTGATTATTTTTCTTCTTACCCACCTCCCAATTGTCCTGACCGTTTTTAAAAAAAATCCTGATTGCATGCTGAGAATTCACAGCCAGCCCACAGCCCATTTTGTGAGGTGCCTTGGGTCAGGACTGCCAACGGGCTATGTTTTGGTTTCTGGGTGACAGGTTAATTCTAGTTATTGCTTTTTCCTTATAAGCAGCCCCCTTCTCAAGACTCCTGTTTCCATTCTCAGCCATCGATGCCACGATTCCAAATCTTAACAGCTATTAATATGATCTTGACCAGACCCAACATCAGATAAGCTAAAAAATAAATGGAGCGCACACCCGCAGGTCTAACATTCATTCCCCACTACCCTTCCCCACTCAACAACAGATAAGGAGAGATCAGTAAGCTAGACTTTGTTCCTTGGCAGCAGTTATTACTAACCAGGAAAAAGTAACTATATACAATCTGCTCTTCTCTGTATCCAGATATTTGCAGCAGTTCACCAGATTCTCAATAATAAGCAGGAGATGAAGCTGGCCCACATCGGGTCTGTTTCTGAAGGGGGTCTTTGGTGTGGCCTCCAGTTTAGATGTGAACCTACACTCTGAATTTTCTTTCAACAACAGGGACTTCCTTTTTTGTCCTCCACTTCCAGACTCTCCCTCAGGCAGGTTTTCCTCATTTCAGATTTTCCAACAACACTTTCCCAAGCGAGTCAAGCATGACGACAATTTGCACACCATTTGTATTCCGCCTTGGGATGACCCTAGGTGATGGTATTTGTGCTCAGAAAGAAATGTAGTTAGGACGAAGACCAGAACCGATATCCCACAGCTGTCAGGAGTCCCTGGTCGGGCCTGGATCTGAGAGCCAGGGCGCGCGGGGCAGACAGGCGTCCGGGCCGCGCGCCCCAGAGGCGGCTCCCTGGAGAACGAGCAGGCTCCTCCTTCCCGCACCACCGCGGGCACCTGGCGGCGGCGGGAGGGCGGGCGAGAGGCGGCGCTGCGCTGCGTGACGCGACGGGGTAGGAGCGCGGGCAGGTGACACCCGGCGGCCTCCTCCCTTTTACAGCCTGGTCGGCTGCCAGGGCAGCAGGGGCCGCTGTGAGGAGCTCCGCGCTGGAGCCGCCACCCGCCGTTGCTCTCGCCCCCGGCGCGGTGAGTGCGGGGCTCCGGGAGCGGCGGGCTGGGGCCAAACTTTTCTGAGGCGCGGAGAAGAGATCGGGGAAGGGAAAGAGCCGAGATAGGTGCTGGGAGCAGCCGATGGAGAAACTTGGGCGCGGCGCGCGAGGAGTGGGAGCCGGGTGCGCGGCGCTCAGGGCGCCCGGCCAGGCCCTCCGTGGGCTGGAGGAGGCTCTTCGGAAGTTCTTTCCCCGTAGCCTGCGCGCGCGGAGGCCGAGGGCCCTTCTCCGGAGCGCGGGGCTGCCGCGCTCACCCGCGCCTTCCCGGTGAGCCCCCTGCCGCTCTGCATCTCAAAGGAAAGGTCGCGGCCGGGTCGCGGCCGGCTAGCGCGCCGCGGAGCGGAGTTGGGACTGTGGGTCCCGCGCGGCGTGGCCCTGCTGTGCCGGGCGGGAGGGACCGAGGGGCTCGCCAGTGGGACTGGGAGAGAGAAGGATCTTCTCGACCTTGGCGGCCGAGGTCACTTTCCCAGCTCTGGGATCTGGCCTGACGGGTCACCCTCCAAAATCCCCGCGCCCCTTTCTTTCTGCTTCCTTCCCCTCTTGCACGCTTTTGTGTTTTTGCGGCCGGAATGAACTCGGGGCGCTGCTCTTGGAACGGGGCGCTGTTTCTTTGGCTGCCGGAGCAGCATCCTGTCCCGGTGACTGCTGCTGGCCGGGGAGGGAGGATGAGTGCAGAGCCGTGGAACAGGTCGTTCCGGAGATGGAATGGAAAGCCCGTCATTTTATCGTCCGAGGTGTCGTTGGTTGGGAAATGGGTCTTTCCCTCTTGTTAATCAGTCAGCGCTGATTCAAACTTACCGGATGCGGAGAATGCTTTTTGGAGCTCCCTGGGGAACTCGGAACAGGAAGGATCAGGGCTTTATGCCTGTCCAGCTCCGTGAATGGTTGGGCAAACAGATCCCACAACAATGAGGAATAGTTTTAGCAGTTGGAGTTCTGCGCTCTTGGTCTTTGGCCTCTAGGTGAGAGAGCCCCTCGGAAGGCATTTTCACTTAACCCTATGCTTTCAGGCTACCCTTTATCGCACTCCTCCTATTTATTGCTTAACTGCTGTAAAAAGAGTCATCGATACTGTGGACGCCTCCGCCTTACTGCTCCCTTGCTTATTAATTCCCTTAATTTGTAGCTTCTGCTCCTACAGAAATTATTCTCCCCAAGGTCACCGAGGACTAAATAAAACCCACCCCCAGTCCATGGCACACATTTATTAAGTGCTTGTGTGTCAAGCACTGATCTAAGTACATGTGTTAACACTGTTAATCTTCAACTGTCCTGTTTATTAGATGGTATTTTTATTTTCCTAATTAGGAAACTGAGGCACAGAGGCCACACCTATAATAGCAGTAGTGACTCCAGCATTTTTCCTTCTTCTATGGCTTTGCACGGGCTTAGGGTCTCTGTCTCTGTCTGTCTGTCTCTCTCTGATGAGACTTGAACCCAGGGCCTTGAGCTTACTAAGTATTCTCTCTTCCACTGAAATACACATCCCTAGCCCTCACTTTTTAAAAAATATACATTTCATGGAACCTCACTTTCTGTCACCTCTACTTATCCAACATGAGGTTCACGTGCTTCTGGTTTGTCTTCTGTTTTAGTGCAATAACTCTTGATGTATATTATAATATTCCATTTGGACTTACTCTTCTTTTCCCCAGAGCTTCCCTAGAGAATTATTTCTGTCAGGAGCCCCATCATTATCCTCATCACCATGGTGCAACTAAGCAGTCCTGTCTCATGTAAACTCCTCCTAACCTTGAGATCTCTTTTTTCAACTTTTATGTGGTTACTTCTAGCTTTCATCAGTTTCAGCCCCCACCCCATCCCATCCTCTCTTCACCAGATTACCTCGTACCCATTCTGAACACTCGTTTATCACTTACCATAAACCAGTTTCTACTATTGGTTATCTTCTTTTGTTTAAGTGTTCACTTTCCACAAGAAGATCATAAACAACTTAGGACACTGCATCTTCAGATCTTATACCTAGTAGTTGCTTTATAAACCTTTGTGGAATATGATACAATATGAATTAAGGTAGCATAGATGGAGATGATAATGGTAGAAATGAAGCCTGGTTTTATAGGAAGATAAGCTTACATTGTTAGACATGGGGAGATTTCAGACAGTGTAAATGAAGGGGAGAGGTGCCCCTGTGGCTAGCATTGCTACAGCTAGATACCCAGTTATACTAACTAAACTTTTTATTTAGAGGTGCCCTGAAGTAGGATCAAATCAGCAGGGAACCATGAAGCTTTTTTTGAGAGAGAGAGGGAGGTAGAAAGAGAATCAATTATTTATTTTTTCATATGGCCTTTGTTTCTCTGACACTTAGTTGTGTATGTGGTGCTGGGGTTTGAACTTGGGTCCTTGTGCATGCCAGGCAAGTGTGCCAACCTTTGAGCCACTGCCCCAGCCCCAAGCTTTTTGTTTTATAACAAAAAATACAAAACTAAATATGAACACACAGTATGTCTTAACTAAAAACAAAACTTTTTCTCAAGGAGTATAGCACAGCATAAAGGTGCATAAAACAAATGAGCAGGTTAACACAGTGGATGTGTTTAGCTGTAGAATGCCCTGTTCTATAGTATAGTATACTATCTTCTATATGCTATAGAAGATAGTATGGTTGGATGAGGCCGAAGTCAGATCACATAGCAATCTTTTCACAAATCCTGTGTAAGATGATGTAAGCCTGAACTAAGCTCAAGAAGCATTCTCAAGAAAGAGTTGGCTATGCCTGGGGAAGTTTGAGGTAAAGAGAAAAAGACTAGAAGGTGGTATGAAACTGGTGGGACTGGGGAGACAAGAAGAGTTCAACCCACTGAGCATTATTATGCCACCATGAATATTGTGCCCCTTTGCCTTTGTGTGTCTGTTTTTTTTTCTCCATGAATGTTTTTCTATATCATGCTCCATGTGCAATCTTAGTATTCTGTTTTGCATGTGACACATAGGCAGCATTTTTCATCTTACCTAATTTTCAACACTCTTATTATTGCCTTGTATTCTAGTAATTATAATGTGTTTTACTTAACTAATACTCCATTGTTGGACACGTAGATTAGCAAGAAATTATGAACAACCTAAATTATAGTAATTCTTATCTTTCCAGATATATCATTTTATTAATTGGGGATTGCTTCTTCAGTGTTCCAGAAGTAGAACTGCTTGGTCCATAGGTGTGGTATATTTTATGGTTCTCAATACACATTGTAAGATTTCTGAAAGTAATTTAAAAACTGGGATGCATACACTGTCTACATTTTCTCCCTGTGAAACAATCCAATTCATTAGAAAAAGTATTTGTGTGTGTGTCAGTTTCCTAGGGCTGCTGTAACAAAGAACCACAAAATGGGTGCCTTAAACAACAGAGATGTATTGTTCTGAAGGCTATGTGGACAAATTCAGTGTCCCCATTGTTGACTTCTTCCAAGAGCTCTGAGAGGGAATCTGTTCCATGCCTTTCTCCTAGCCTCTGGTACAACAGTAGCCCTTGGCATTCCTTGGCTGGTAGAGCCCATTAATCCCTGCCTCTGTCTTCACATGGCTCTCTGTGTCTCCGTGTTTTCCAATAGCCATCTTCTAAGCACACCAGTTATATTGGATTCAAGGTTCACCCTCCTCTAGTATGACTTCATCTTTACTAATTGCATCTACAAAGACCCAATTTCTAAAAGAATGTCACTTTATGAGGTATCCTCTGGGTTAGGACTTCAAAATACTTATTTTGGGGACACAATTCAAGCTACGATATGGATTGTGGAACAGTAGAATGTGCTTGAAGAATGTCCTGATCCTCGAATAGATTCTGGTTAAAATGGAGAATGTTCCTGATTTACTTATTTATTCTTCATGATTAGTCTCTTGGGCAAACATCAGTTTTAGGCTAGGGAAGGATGCTAATTGACCAGACAAATAATTTAGAACCATTGTAAATATGGTAGCATGTCAAACTAGGAAATTGCTTGGGGTTTTAATAATGTACATTGTATAGTTTGGAAAAAAAAAGCATGCCATAAACACATTTTTAGAGAGAAATGTAACTTCTGTGTCCTGTAATTCATTCATTTTCGACTATTCAAAAGTTGCAAAAAAGTTGGAAAACTCATGTAAATTGGGCAGTTTATAAGACTGGTCTAAAAACCAAATCAGAATTTTCTATTTTTGATAATAGATTTAGATATATTAAAGGCACATATTCTTACGTTGGCAAGTAAAATTCTCATTTTTGTAAATGATAGAAGTAGGCATACAATCTTACATATTTCTTGACTATTGTTCAAATTAAATAAGTTTCTATATAACTTAAAAGTTTTCCGCTTAAGACAAATCAGTCAGTTTGGAGAAGCAGCCACTCAGGCCATAAACACCCTATATCACAGTTTCTTCACCTCCCTTCTGTTCCCTTCCCTTTCCTTCCTTCCCTCCCTTTCTTTCTTCCTTTCGCTCTTTCTGTATCAGGTATTAAATCTAGGGGCACTTAACCACTGACCCACATTCCCCAGCCCTTTTTATTTATTTATTTTGAGGCAGAGTCTCACTAAGTTGCTTAGGGCCTTGCTAAGTTGCTGAGGCTGGCTTCCAACTTGGCAGTCCTCTCTCCTCAACCTCCAGAGTCACTAGGATTACAGGCATGCGCCACTAAGCCCAGATGAAGCATAGCTTCTTATCGTTGGCTATTCAAATCTAGATGAAATCAAAGAGTTTCAAAAGTTGCATACTCAAGCATTTGAGTGTCAGCTTTGTACCAAGCAGAGAGGTTGGCAGGATGGTAAAGACTGGGTCTGTGTAGGCTAGAGGGAGGCACACAATCACCGGCTAGAGCAGTGGCTGAGCAGTTAAGGCGCTTGCCTGGCATGTGCAAGGATGCAGATTTGAAGCCCAGCACCACGTACACAGTTAAGTGTCAGAGCAACAAAGGGCACAGAAAAACTAAATAAAATTTATTTTTTTTCTCTCTCTCTCTTACTGTCCCTGCTCTCAAAACAAACAAACAAACAAAAAAAAAGGTTGCAATGTGTTATACACAGACAGGGCAGTGGGGAGGCAGAGAGAGGCAGCAGACAAGGTAGCTCCCCTGAGCTGCAAGGAGAAGAGTGGAGAGTTGAGTAGCTGAGAAATCAAATCCAGACAGAGAATGCAGGAACAATTAGAGAGTCAGAGATGAGACTGCCTACGCATGCAGGGCCAGGGTACTGAGAACCTTGTTTGACTTATGTAAGATTCTGGATTTTATCCTGAAGTCAATGGGAAGCCGTTGGAGACCTATAAGGGAAGGGACCTTTTAAGATGTGTATTTTTAATGCATCCCTCTGGTGTTTACCACTTCATCTTTGTGAAACCTCTTTCAGTACAGGCTCTATCTCATTTCTCTATCGAATCTGGAAAGGACAACTACCTTCATTGTTTATTTATATATCTTGCTTATGCCTAGCTTGCATGTGAATTTTGTAATAGAAAATAAACTATGTGAGCCCCCTTTATGCTTATAGGAGGCTCAAGTCTATGTTTAAATTTTAAACTTGGTAATGGACGATGAGAAGTTGGAAATTTTTGGCATTTTTAAGGCATCAGTAATAGTTGCAGTGAATGCTTTACCTGCATTCTCTCAGGAATAGTCCAAAGTCAGCAAGATTGGCACCACAAGCCTTATCACATGCCTGAGTGAAGAAATCAGGAAGGGTGCTTGGGTTCCACTGGGAGAAGCACAAAGCCAGGATTTAAGTCCAGGTCTAATTATTATAATTAACTCTGTGGGTTGATATAGGAGTGTGTATAGAATGTGCTGGAACTGTGATATTATTTACAGTAGTTTTGTAAGGGCATAAGAACCATCATAAAAATAAGAGTAGACATTTCAGGGTCAGTGGTAGTAATGTGAAATCTAGAAAAAGAAAATATGCCTAATAATTCTTCACCTCAATACAGATCCTAGTTCTCCTTCCTTTCTGTCCCAAGTTTCTGTGGTATGTCCTAATACTATATTTGTGATTTGTTTGTTTAGAATTAAAGGACATCACAAGAACAACAAAAATAAAGTGTGCATGTTACTTAAGGGTGACCTATCTTAAGTCAGCCCCATGTTTTACCTGTCTTTTTGGTGCCTTCTAGGTAGGCAGTGCTATGGCTGGGTCCTGTGCGCCAAAAACATTAATGGCTAGGAAAAAATCCCCCAAACCCAAAAGGTTTGACCTTACATTTTAATCCCTCTGCTGCTTATCAGTCAGTTAGATAAAGGCACACAAGGAGACCTTCATCTTTTATCTTTCAGCTTCTTCTAACAGGTGTGACTTTGTTTTTCTTAAGAGAGAAGGATAGTGAGAGAGAGAGAGAGAAAAAAAAAGAGAGAGAATCAATTTTTATTTAGTTTTTCATGTGGCTTTTGTTGCTCTAACAGTTTGTTGTGTATGTGGTGCTGGGGTTTGAACCTGCATTCTTGCACATGCCAGGCAAGTGCTGTAACTGCTGAACCATCTCCCCAGCCCCACAGGTGGGACTTTTAACTTGAAAGAAAGAAGGTAGAAATGACATTTTTAGGAATCTAGAGTCCAAGTACTGATTATTTAGGGTGAGTTTCTGAGCAAATGTGGAGTTGAAATTTTAGAATCAAGTTATAAGAACCACTATTTATTGTTCAAAGGAAATAAATGAGTACTGGATAAAATATTTAACATTAAATATAGTGCATGTGACCTGGTGCAATGGTGCATGCCTGTAACCATAGTGGCACAGGAGGCCAAGGAAGGAGGATTATAAATTTGAAGCCAGCCTCAGCAACTTAGAGAGACCCTAAAGTAACTTAACAAAACCCTGTTTCAAAATAAAAAATTTAAAGATGGGCTGGAGGTGCTGGAGAGGTGACTCAGGAGTACAGCACTTGCTTGGCATGTACGAGGTCCGAGGTTCACTCCTCAGCATTACATGTACAGCTAAGTAGAGGAAAAAGAAAAAAAGGATGAAAAAGTAAACTTTCTGTCTAACTCATTCTTAGGAAAAATAAAAAAGTCTGGAGATATGGTTCAATGGTAAAGTGCCTCTGGGTTCAATCCCCAGTACCAAAAAAAAAGAAAGAAAGAAAGAAAAAAAATGTACTGCATTTTTAGCTGTCATTTCTCTAGATTAAAGAGCAGCAGTTAGATGTTGGCGGTTGGCATGTGGCTCATCCTAATCGTAATGCAGTCCTATTAACATCTAACCAGTTGAGCTGATAAGACTACACTCTTCCTTTCCCCCTTAAAGCACATTGGATGGTGCCCAGGCTGATGAGTGCTGGCCTCCTGTAGCCTTTACCCTGCTCCAGTGAGGTGATTAACTCAACAACAGTATGTTGTGTTATTGCAAACCTGTTGGTGCCAGTTGTGCTTGTTATTGTGATAATGTAGATAAGTGTGTAAAGTTATGAAATGTTAATTACAAGAAGAAAGAGTATTATTGTTTCTGTGACAGGCAAATGGAAGTCTTTGGAAAGTTGACATAATTGTGAGTCACAAAAAAAGTGGTCAGGAAAACTGTAAATGATCAGAAAGAAAATTTAAACATGAAAAATAATATCCTGAACTTGCCTTACAAGTTTGATTTTTGTTTTTGTTATTGTTTTGATGCACTTAGAAAATTAAGACTGCAAATTATACAAAATAAAATCTTGGTATGTATGGTTTATACCAGAAAAATTTTGGCAAGGAACCCTTCCTTGAGCAAAGTCTTAGAACTATTTTGGAAAACTGGGGAATTAATGTATATTTGTATATTTTAAAGTAAATAAAATGTTCATTGTATGTAGACTTTTTAAAAAAATTTTTCACTATGAACAGGACTGAAAGGGTTAAAGAATAAAAATGTATTATTTTATCAAAGAGGATTAAGCTGACCTGTGCAAGCCATGGCTTTTTGTTCATCTAACACGCTTCCCTTTTTCTCAAGTCTGTCCTTAGTGATGAGTTCATCCCCTTTTGGTGACTTCCTGAGTATCTCACGGAAGTAGCATTTGTGAGATTGGGTAGAGGTAAGGTCCATACAGAATTAGATAGTGATCCCTGATTTGCTGTTCACTCCTTAGAAACATCTTTCAACCCCAACCTTTGGTTTTTAGCATTTCAGAGAGGAAGGGTGGGTTACTAGCCATCTCCTTCACAACAGGCAAATGAACCTTACTACTCTCTTCTTACAGCAACCTTGTGGGATGTATGCTTTTAACTTAGTTTTAGAAACCAAACTCTGAGGCTCTGAAGAATTAAAATTATTTTTCACATGGTAGCCTGAATGGCAAGTGGGCAGTCCAGGGTCCAGAACATAGATATTCTGACTCTATATCCTAGTATTTACTACATGTGGTTTTAGAGTCTATTTTCTCATCTTAAAAAATGGTGTTTGAAGGGAAAGTATTTTATATGCTACTTAAGAAGGAAGACTATAAAGTTTGTATATGATCATATGTAATTTATATTCTGCTTTTTTCCAAATGAGCTTTAATGTTCACAATAAATAATATTAAGATCCAATTATAGAAGAGAAGAAAAACCTAGGTAATGCATTTGTGATAAATGGATGGCCACGTTTGAACTCTTAGCTCAGAGCTCATATTGAAAACTTTACCACAACCTTGATGGCTTGGTTTTTGCCTGCTTGTTTTCCCTAGATGTATGTGTAAAAGAAAATTTGTCAAGTAGGATCTTATAAAGAGGATCTTGAATTATTTTGTGAATAATATTTTCAAATAATAGCTTTGCTAAAGATACAAATATATTCTTCAAATTAATATTAACTTTGTTTTGTTTCATTTTTGGTGTTGGTGATCAAACCCAGGACCTTGTGCATGCTAAGCAAGTGCTCCATCCCTGAGCTAGAGCCCCAGCCCAATATTGGTTTCTTTTGTTTTGTTTTGTTTTGTTTTGTTTTAAGAGAGAGAGACAGTGAGAGTGAGAGAGAGAGAGAGAGAGAGAGAGAGAGACAGTGTGAGAGAGAGATAGAGGGAGAGAATACATTTTATTTAGTTTTTCTCATGACTTTTGTTTCTCACTTTGCTGAAGTATATGGTGCTGGGGTTTGAACTAGCATCTTTGTGCATGCCAGGCAAGCGCTGGAACCTCTGAGACACTGCTGCAGCCCCCAATATTGTTTTTTGACAGTTCACTTCTAGATGAGAATGAAAGAATTGGAAAGAATTACTGCAAAGTCTTGAACACTAGGTTAAGAAGGTCTAGGTTCTCCTAATGATGTCCAGGAACAACTCTATAGCACTACGCAGAGCAGCGCTTCTTTAATGTAAGATTGGTCTGTAGATGGACATGAGAAGATCCTTAAATTCTCCAAAACATCAAATTTGTGTATTCATATAAGATCTGAGATAGTATCCAATGGCACCATAGTTTCAAGGTTTAAAAGCTATTGACTTAAGAAAGACATGAAAAAATGTGTGTAAAACTGTTAAATGCTTAATAAAATTAAATTTACTATTACCACATAAAAGGATTAGCTTTAATATTAATACAGAAATTGGGCAGCTAATGTTAACACAAACCAACTGTGTAGAATTTATCCATGTTAAGGACACAATTAGTTCAGACAGACGCTAGAAAGAAAGAGGTAGTCTCCTGTAGTGTTCGTGATAGTTTTCTGTTGTCCAGGAAGAAAGGTTTCTAGTTTTTAAGTGTTAAATTAGTATTCACTTGCTGTTGTGCACACTACTGGAGGTATAAAAATCCAGAAGTGATATCCTCTCTTCATTTAATGCCCACATTCAAATTACCAGCCATCATGTCAGCTACGTCCACAAAATATTTCTGAATCCGTCTACTTCATTAAGCTCCTAATCCCACTGACTTCCTATAATCAATTCTCTACCAAGCAGCCAAGCTAATTTTTAAAAACGTAAGTCAGATCATGTGAATGTTGTGCTTAAAAACCTCTGATAAACGTTTCAGTTTTACAAGCAAAGAATTCTGGAGTTGGATGGTAGTGATGGTTGCACGAAAATATGAATATATTTTTACCATTGAACTGTACCCTTAAAAATGGTGACGGTGGTAAATTTGAAGACATGTGCCTTTTAGTATAATTATAAAAATGGAAAAATAAATAGTGGTACTGCAAAAAAGTACTCTCACACAAAGAATAAAACTCCGACTCGGTGGAGGTCAGAAGACCCTGTACGCATGCCCATCTCTTGGAGCCATCCAGTCACTCGTTGTGCTTCGATGTGCTGGTTGTTCCTGCCTTGGAGCCTTGGCCTTTGCTGTTGTTTCCCCTGAAGAGCACTCAGCCCTCCATCTTCTCTGGTGTCCTTTCTGAATACCTCTGCTGTTGTCATCCTCTTCCCTAAGCTATCCCCTCACATCACTGTCATGTTTCATTTTCTTCATAATTTTTGTCACTAGTTCTCATATTTGTGTGTGTATCTTTGTTTACTTGTGTGTCTTCCCACAAGAATGTAAACTCCATGAAAACAGAAATCTTGCTGCATCCCCAGTGTCAAAAAGGTTGCTTGGCACACTAAGCAGGCTTCAAATATTTGTTGAATAAACAAATAGGGACATGGTCCCTTTCCTCCAGGACCTTACAGTTCCTGATACCCAGTTCTAAGAACCTTAATCTGTGCTTGTAAGCAAGGACTTTGAGACCCTCTTGACTGGGCCTCACAAAGAGAATGGGCAACAGAGACTCAAAGGTCAAATGTTTTCTCTCATATGTGGAAACTAGAGTAAAACTGAGGATTGGTTGAAAGACAGTCAAGTTTATATATTAGACTCATCAAATTTGGGGTAACATGATCTGGGGAAAGTCTAATCGAGTTATGAAGTGGGGTGGGAGTATGGGGAGGAGGGAGAGAGGGAAGCTGGGGAGGTAAAAGGGGAGTTATAAGTACTGTATAATATACCCTGTTCCCCTCAGAAGCTACATAATACCCATGAAGGCAAATAAAGTTAGAAAAGTAAAAAAAAATTATATATGTATATATACATTTATAACTGTAAAGGGGGAGCAGAGAATGCAATGGAAATATGAGACCAGGGAGTAGATGAGGGGGGGGAGTAATCCTGGGTAAGGATTGGGTTCATGTTGTATGCATGTATAATGTGTAATAACAAATCCCTTCACTGTGTAAGACTATGATACACCAAGAGAGAGAGAGAGAGAATGGGCAACTGGTTCTGCTCAAAATAAAATGACATGGGGAAGAGGAAGAAAGAATGATGTTTGGGGCAAAGAGTCTAAAACAGATTGTTTCCTTCCATGTAAGGATAGAGTGAAACATTACCTCCCTTCTCTCTCCCTACCTATCTATAAAAAATATAAGACAAAACAAATCTATAGCTATATATCAGTAACTGGGCATGAACCCTTCCCAAATCACGCTTAAGATGAAAATAGTGTAAGATATCATGTATCGCATTCCCAGAAACGCCTGACTCCTCTGGACCATCTGCTCTTATGGGCCCATTATGAGCACTCAGTTGTATGAGTCAATAGAGCTGTCTTGCCAAAATGCCACCAGAATCTTACCAGCCTTTCCATCATTCCAGAATCCTCTTCTCCGGCAAGCCTTTCCCCATGACAGTTGAAACTCACTCTGTATCCTGCTGCTACCCCACAGAGAGTTTTTGTGGGCATTTGGGCTCTTGTGTTCATGTTTTCATTAATATTTTTCATAGTTCATAGACATAGAGGAATTTATAGATAGATTTGCTATGTATAGTGTGAAAAAGATCATATTACCATGTAATCAGTAAAATCAGATTTTTTTCTGACTATAACATGCTGATTTTTAAAATATAGAAAATGTAACAGAAAATAGATAATAAAATAAAGAAACATACAAAAACATAACAAAAAAGAAAACATGTCACCCATAATTCTACCAACTAGAAATAACAGTTGCTAACATTTTGGAAAATTGCTTTGTGGTTTTGTGTAGGCATTTTTGAAACGGTTGTTGAATTTTTTTTCTTTGCTTTTTGAGATAGTGTCTCAGTATGGGTGCTCGGACTGGTCTCAAACTCATGGGTGCTCAAGTGGTCTTCCCACCTCAGCTCCCCTCCCTGCAGCACCTGGGATTATTGCATGTCACTATGCCTACTGGCCCCTCAAGTTTTTCTTGAGGATTAAAATTGAGAAGTAATTTAGATGATGAACAAGAACCATCTCCTATATGCTTTTGGGTTTTTTTTTTTTAGAGAATGAAACAAAAACCCTTTATAACATGAAGTATTTTCAATGTGGACATTTTATTTTTATTTTATCCTTTGTAAAAAAAAATTTTAAAATGTTGGAAATGTCCAAGCACTTGTAAGATTATAATGGTATAATGAACTGGATTCACCCACTACTCAGATTCATTGCTAATCTTGTTTTTTATCTGTAAATATTTCACTGTATCTCTAAAAGATGAGGACTTAAAAAAATACAATGCCATCATCATACCTAAGTTAAAAATAATCCCTGAATGTCATCAATATGCAATCAACATGAACATTTAAGAACCATTTAAAACTTCTCACTCTTTGACTTTGTTCCTTCTGCCTGCCTGCCTTTCTTTTTTTCTCTTTCTTTCCTTTCTTCCTATCTTCCTTCTTTCTTTCCTTTCTTCCTTCCTTCCAGTGGGGTCGAGAGGGAATTTCTTTTTTCATCTGGTTTTTATTTTTCTTTCATTTATTTGTATACGGAGTGCTGGGGATTGAACCTAACATGCCAGGCAAGTGTTTTAACACTGAGCCACCTCTCCAGCCCCCCTCTGTTTCTTAACTCTCTGTCATTCGCTGCTTCCTGTCCACAGGTGTTATGAATTTCTCTCCATTCCCATGCCCTCTAGTGCTCTGGGAGTCTTCATAATGCTTTCAGATGCCACTTTGTGAGCAGCCTTAAATAAAGTTCCTTGCCTAATGCAACTGTCATAACCTCTGTGGCATTATATCCACCTGCTCTCATGGCCTGTCTTTGGGCCTTATCACCTGGAGATGTGCTAAGAAGGCATAATTAGCCTTTTTGTCCCATCTTTAAGCCACAGCCTCTGACTTTTTATCTCTTATACCTCCCTCCCACTCTCACAGTGATCTTTGTTTTGCCTGGAACTTTTCATCTTTATTTGTCTCATTTGTCTCACTCCCATACCTATCTGGCAAACTCTAACTTCAGATTAATCCTGCAGTCATCCTTTGCATTGATACTAGGAAGTTAAACTATTTTTGGAAAACTGGGTGAAGAGGTGACCCATCAACTGATGGTTTGCAGTCTTGGTAAACCCTGACCAGCATTATTTAATCCTCTCACTCAATGACTCTCAACTTCGGATGAATAATAAAAGTTTCTGGGAAATGTAAAAATCCCACGCTGCCCAGGCCATTTAGATCTGAAATTTTGGAAAAAGGACTCAACCATCAGTATTTCTTTATGTTCTTCAGAGACTCTAACATGCAGCCAAGATTGAGAACCACTGTTTTAAGGCTGTCCTTGAAGGACTTTTATTTTCCATTTCTCTCAAAAGCTATCCTGTTCTTTCACTGCTCTCTAAAAACTGCCTCCCTAACTTTAATTTATAACCTCAGCAATTGACCTTACTTTGCTAGAAAAATAGAAGCATTTGTTGGTGAAGCCCTTTTAATTTTTTTTTTTGTCCCCAACTAGTCATCTATGCATTTAATTAGGGCCTAGATTGCTGTAGGAATTGTGCTAGGCATTGAGCATAGGATGGTGCATAGGACAAATGCAGCCAATGCCCATCTGGCTCTTAAGAGTCAGGTCAGTACCCTCCTGGTGGCCCACAGCCAGGGCAATTAGGCAATTACAGCATGAGATAAGTGCTGTAGAAGCTTGCAGGAAGGGCCCCAGTTCAGACTTGGGCCCTGGAGAAGAATTCCTGCTCCCTTAACTAGTCTATCACACCCTTCTTTCCCTTTTACCATCTTGGAGGTGTCACCCCTTCCCCAGTGGAGAAAGAGGTCAACTTGCAGGGCTTATTACTATCCTCTCCCCTGTTCTCTGACTTTGGTTGTTCATCTTTGTTTCTCTATATTGGTTTTTTTCCTGCGCTACACAGACACTTACCAACTTGAGAATGATAAAGCTAATTTTGTGTGTCCTTCCTCCTTTTTGGCCTCCATGATCGGATATCTTGCAATAAGCCTCTTCAGAGCCTTCTGTTACTCACCTGCCTTTACATTTTGATTTCAGCCTCATCACTCAGCCTTATTTTCCCTTCCTTGAAGCCAGGGGCTTCCTGGATGGTTCAGGTCAATGGAGAGTGTTCATCCCTGTCACATGTTCATCCCTGTCAAATGGGGCCTTTGGGGTGCATTTGTCTTCATTGCTTCAAAATTTTTCCCGCTTGGCTTTTGTGACTCCATGCATGTTCTGTTTTCTTTGTGTCTTTTCGAATCTGCTATTTTTATCTTTGTGTGATTCCTTCCCTTAACCCACCCCTTACATGGTGGGAGTCTCCAAGGTTCTGTCCTAGGACCACTGTTTTTCTCAGTCATCCATTAATGTGGTTTTAATCACCATCTGGATGTGAACATTTTGCAACACTTTATCTTCAGCTTTGCTCTTCCTCCCAAAGTATCTGGGAACATCTCCACCTGAAAGTCCCATAGGTTTGTCACAACAGGATTTTCTAATCCCCTGGTCCTTAAACCTGTTCCTCTTTGTTTTTTCTTATCTCATCTGGTGGCATCACCATGCACATAGTCACTCAGACCAAACCAGAAACTTCAGTCTTGCTATCCTGTTCTAACCTCATGAGTCACCAAGCCCTTCTGCATTGCCTCATAGAGGTTTCTCCACTTTGTGTCCACCATCACTATATGTCACCAAATGATTTGTACTCTTGTTGAGGCCTTTAATCTTTCCCATTGGGATGCATGCAATAAAATCCTACCTGGTGTCCCTGCTCTTAGACTCCCCTATCACATTCATCCTTCATATAGCTGATTTGCCTACGGTTAAGGCTTGCCGAATAATACGAGTATGGGAGTATCAAGTGGCAGGACTCTGGTGAACTGTCTGGTTGAGTTCCTTTACATATTGAGCTTCTGCCTAGTGTTTCACCTTTGAATGCTTCACCTTGCCTGTACAGCATCTTCTCTCACTGCTCCAGTGAATTTGCCCCAAAGTGTCCAATTCCTATCATTCACCAAGAAATAGTTCAGATCTCATTTATTCCACAAAGGCTTCTTAATATGCACACCTTTATTCATTTGTTCACTGTTAATATCAAACACCTGTGTTGTATCAGGCAGTAAACATTCCCAAAAAAGAGTAAAATGCAAGCACAGCTGAGGTTATTAGAGTAGCGATTCGCAATCTGCCTGTGATGGTGGACCAGTTGGGATTTATATTTGTTTGTGTTTGCTCTATCCTGGATCAATAAGTGAGCCTCCTGCTCAAAAAGACCAAACAGTTTGCCTAAATGTCTGAGCGGAAAGGGAAACCAAAAGTCTGTTAGAGGAGGGCAGAGTCTTAAAACACAAGACATGCTTATCAGCCAGGCAGACAAGGCTTTTTGGTCATGAGGAAAACATGGAGTACAGTTACAGAGAGAAAGTGGAGTCGGCTGGGACCACTAAGACAAGAGGATCACAGGAACACAGTGGAGGCCAGAGATGAGGCCCGAGCATCAGATGGAGTTGAGGTCTTTCACTTGGCTAACTTTTTGAGAATCAGATATTCCAGATCCTTCCAAGGTACCGAGATCAGAAGCTATGCAGAGATGGTTTTTGCCCTGAAAAAGATTAAAGGAAAGCTGAGTGTAATCAAAGAATTAGCTGTACTTCTGCAGGCAGTTTTTTGAAGAATTTTAAGGATGAGTGCAGCATGATCACCTTATTCCTTGGAAATATGGCTCTGGTTGCAGTGTGGAAAAAGGGATGACTGCTGAGTCAGGATTGTTGAGAGGTCATTACAGTACCAGTTAAGAGATGATAAGGGTCAGGAAGTAGCAGTCAGTGGTTGGGAAAGGAAGTAGGGTGAAGGGAGGAAAAGGACACTTTTAAAAGAACTAGCATTAAGAGGTAGTATAAAACAGTCTTGAGGGTTAGTGGAGTTTAGGAGCTGCTTTCAGTTTCTGACTTGATAGGGTTGGTGGTGCAATTTGTTGGGAGAGAACGTAATAGAAGGGGAAGTGTTGGGAGGTGTGAGAAATCAAGAGTCTGAGAATGTTACACCAGTTAGGTCCTTCTCTCTGAACTCCTGTAGTGCTTTGTGTTAACCTCTATCATAGACTTACTCATTCAATGAGTTTTTGTGCTTGTGAGCTTCTCCTCTTCCTCTTTCTACCTCTTTCTGTGTTGTGTGTGTTACTAGGAATTGAACCCATTGGTGCTGTACCACCAAGCTAGATCTCCATCCCTTTTTATTTTTTATTTTGAGACAGGGTCACTAAGTTGCCCAGCCTGGGCTTGAACTTGCAGTCCTTCTGCCTTAGTCTTCCTAGTAGTTGGTCTTACAGGTATGCACAACCACACTTACGAGCTTCTTGAGAACTTGTACACATTTTTCCATACTTCTCCTAAGACCTATCATGTGCAACAGGCTCAACAAATTTTTTTTTAATAGAGAAACAGTGAGGGGGGAGAGAATAAATCTTATTTAGTTTTACCTGTGGCTTTCATTGCTCTGGCACTTCATTGTGTATGTGGTGCTGGGGTAAGAACCTATGTTCTCGCACATGCCAGGCAAGCACCGTAACCACTGAGTCAGCGCTCTAGCCTCAACAAATAGTTCTTAAACTAAACAGATAGATAGTATACAAATTTTCTATTGCACCATAAACTTAATGGATTAAAACAACACAAACTTATTAACTATGGTTTGGAAGTCCAGGTTGGAATGGCTGCTTTCTCTACTGTGTGTTTCACAAGGCTCAAATCAGGGTGTTGGCTGATTGGTCTCTAATTGGACGACTCTGGGAGGAAACCATTTCCAAGCTCATTTAGGTTGCAGGCAGAATTCAGTTCTTTCTGGTTGCAGTACTGAGGTTCTTGTTTTCTTGATGGGGTTCTGTTCTTATTTCCTAGGGAGTATGAATATGGGGCCCTACTATGGTGCATTAAATCCTCATGCTTTAAATCTCTTTATCTCCTTTTCCCAGCCAGAGGCTTTTAAGGATTCAAGTGATTACATTGGGCCTGCCAATTTAATCTCGATGTTATGGTCTATAACCTTAATTACATCAATAGAGCCTATTTTGCTATGGTAAGCCACAGGTTCCAGAGATTTGGTCACGGACATATTTGCCGGGGATATTATTTTGTCTACAGTAGTAATTATCTACCCAGTCATGTAGGGATTATAATCATGGTTCTTAAACATATATGTATTCTAGCATCTCTCATTTGTGCAGAGAAGCACAAAGAGAAAAGATTTGCCTAGCGTCAGAAAGAAATGAGAGAAGATCACAGTTGTTCAACTTCCACTCTTCGTTATGATTATCAGTTTGTCACATTTGTCTGTCTTTCCGTCTAAACCATCCATTCCACCAGTCATTCCTTCATTCATAAACATTTGAGTATCGCCTTAAGAGTTGATGCTAGATTGAGAAATAAGGAAGAGAATGAATAACACCTCATTTCTGACACCTTGTTTTAGGTGTATTGAGATCTACATCAAATTTTCTTAAATCTGTGCTGTCTGTTGATGAATTTGGCTTGTGTTGATGATGCTTTCTTCTCTTCTTGGTGAATAATCTCCTTTTGGTATATGTTAGCTTCAAGCTCTGTCCCAAATGCTCAGTAAATGTGTGTAATTGTGGTAATTACTGCTTAGTTCACTTCCTTCTGTGTGAATATCAGGATCATTAATAAATGTGTATTATTTTAATTTTTAACTTTATTCAAATAAATACCCAATGTTACCACCTGCTTGTTATTCTTTCAAGAGATATTCTGTGCACATACAAGGAAGTAGTTGTCTCGTACCTGGCATTAATTATATATTTTAGAGATTATTCCATAGCAACATAGATACTTTATTACATTATTCCTTTTTATAACTCAGTTCCTTTTTATGGCATGTTATTTCATGGGATAAACATACCAGTTTATTAACAAATCTTATACTGGTAGGCTAGTCTCCACTTCCTGTGATACTAAAAAACTGTCATAAAGGCTAGAACGGTGGCTCAGTGGTTATGGTGCCTGCCTGGCATACACGAGGACGTGAGTTCAAACCCCTGCACCAGGTACACAATGAAGTGTCAGAGCAACAAAAGCCACATGAAAAACTAAATAAAATTAATAAATTAATTCTTTCTCTTTCTCTCTCATTGTCCCTCTCTCTTTAAAAAAGAAAAAAGATTGTCATAGTAAAAAATATTTGGGTGGCTACTTCACACAAGTATAAATATGCATATAGAAATTTGTGTCATAGTACACACAGAGGTACCATTCTCATTCCCACCACCAATGTGTGAGAGACTCTGTTTCAAAGCTCAGACAACAAAATGTGTCTAATCCAATTTTATTCAGTTAACCATTCTGATATGTTAAAATTGTACTTTAATTTAAATTTGCACTTCTCTCTTTAATAAATAATTTTGGGCATCTTTTTATTGTGCAATGTAGTTTAAAGTCATTTGTATTTCTTTTTTTTTTAACTATTCATTATCTTTTGTCCATTTCACTATTGAGTTGGTGTTTTTTTCTTTTTAATTTCAGTCCTTATATATTAGAAAAAGTAGTCTTTGGGATAGTAAAGGAATATGGCTTTCTTTCAATGTGATTTATCTTTTGGCTTTGTTTATTTAGGGTGTGTGTGTGTGTGTGAATGGCACTGGGGATCAAACCCAGGGCCTCATGCATGCTGGCACATGCTCTACCACACTGAGCTATGTCCCCAGCCCTATATTTGGGCTTTACATATGCACAAACATTTAATTTTAGATGGCCATATTTAGTTAATTTTCTCTGACTTCTATGTTTTGTGTCATGGTTAGAAAGGCCTTACTCATTCCAGTATTATGAAATAATTATCTCAGGTTTCATTAACTATTTTAACTTTTTATTTTGAAATAATTATAGATTCATGGAAGTTAGTGTAGAGAGATTCTGTACCTTTCACTTAGTTTTCTCCAAATACCAGATATTTTTATAATCTCATTTTATACTTTTAAATTCTTGATCCATCTGAAATTTATTTTGGTATAAGATAATGAATTCAAATTTATTTTTTTCCATTTGGTTACCTATTGTCCTAACATTAGTTTTTGAACAATTAATATTTTCCTCAGTAATTTAAGTACATAAACATGCAGGTTAATTTCTTAAATATTTAAAGTATCATAGCTGAGATAGAACATGTCATGTCTTGCCAGTGTTTATTTTTCCAAGAGCCACATGTGCAAATGGCTAGTGCTGGCTTGTTTCAAAATCCTGTTATGCTGTGGTGTAATTTGGCCTATTTTTCCAGAATTGATTTCGTTGTGTTGCAGGTTGTGTTGGGATATGGGTGAATAGACATTTATTCCTTGACTTCCAGGAGTTCAGCTTAGCTTATTGATCCTATTCTATTAAGGTGAGACTTCTGGACTGTATAGTGCATAAGGTTAACCCACAATTAGTTCTTAGGAAATCCTACTGAGAGAGATATATTATCCCCATTTTGTAGGTAGGTAATAAAGACTCAGAAATGTTGAGTTTTCCTGGATCTCAGGTGCTAGAACAAGTTGGCAGAGTTCAGACTCAGATTCTGTACTTGTGATTTGTATTATCCCACATTGTTCCAGGACATGCCTCAGATCTGCTCAAGATATCTTCTCATTGTATTGACCTGAGTTGCAGCATAACTCCACTGTTCCATCTCTGCTTTAGCAAACCTAAAGGCTCACATTATTTTACTTTAATTTAATTTTTAAATAAACCTTACTGTGTATATTTCAGATTTAAAACATGATTTCCATTTTAAGTTCTTACTTTTCCAAGAAGGGAATAAGCAAAGACAGTTGACTTCTCCAGTGTTTTTCAGACCTCTCTGAATGATGCTAAAGGAAAAGTAAGATACTCATCTACATATGTAGTTATCTGAACTTAAGGCGTAGATTTAGATTGTTCTTAAAATTTTTTCCAGCTGTATGATTTTCAATAAATGCTTTTTTATCTTGCTAGTATTTTTCGTAATTTTATGTTTCCATATAGGAGGAGGGAACAAAAGCATTTAAAGAATGACAAGTATTTTCATGTGAGTTCGAGGAAAAACAGCTCTGAAATTCGTTAATCCAGTTAAAAGTCACATTTGGTAGTGGATATCATGTAGGTTGATTATTGTATAATATGCCACTAGTCTTCATTTCAGTTCATTACATCAACTTTCTGGCACATATTTAAAGGCCACAAGTTAAAATTCCATAGGTGCTTTGGATTTAAACCTATCAATTCATATGCCCTGTAGAGTTCTCATGTGGTTTCTTATTAGCTACAGTATAGTTCATGTGATAGGGATTTTAGGATTTATAAAAAGAGGGGGGCGGGAGGAGGAGCCTTCAGCTCCGCACTTTCTGCTTACTGTTTAGAGTTATCCTGCAGCAGGGTAAGGGCTTCCAGAAGAGTTTGCTTTCTTCTCTTGGAGATTGTATTTTGTGTGTGGTCTCTGGATAGCCCTCAACCTGGACAGTTTGGATACTTCAAGTCATAAATAGTTTCGTGGAAAGGAGTATGTTCTTAGGGTCTGGTGAGTTAATGTAAGACCAGTCACACCCACGAAACTTGAATTCCAAGTCGTTCATTCAAAATTGTCATATATGTAGACAAAGCTATGATCAAGCAAATGTATAAGTGGGTAACTCTGTAGATGTAGATGAGAAGGTTGTTTGATAAAATTAAAGCAGAGTGTTAGACTAATCCTGTTCTTCTCTTGAGATTATTCTCTTTTAAAAACTTCATTCACAATACCCTTCTAAGGTGGTGCTGGAAAACCCCTGGTAAGTACCTTATCAACTATGTTTTGGACACTCCAAGGAAATTTCCGCTTTACAGTTGGCGTTCAGTTTTATATCACCTTCCCTAATTCCCACAGAACTGTCAAAACCTACGAAAGCCTATGTGTCACATCATTTTTTTAATCCATTACTTTTTTTTTTTTTTTTGTGGTGCTGGGGCTCAAACCCAGGGCCTTATGCATGCTAGCCAAGTGCTCTACCACTGAACTACATTCCTAGCTCCATAAATTTTAAATTATTTGTTGTTGATATGAAGGCTGGCACCCCATCATAATGAGCAGGTTGGCTTTCTTTCATTCCCAGTCCATAGAATGGGCAGACCTGTCACACAAAGACCTTCAACTCTGTGTTGACTTTCAATCTGTCAAAGTGGATGATTGACTTCTAGATTTTGTCTTTGAATTCAGAGATTCATCTCACTGGGCACCTGAACTTTCTATTCCTGAGTCTACTTCTATTCTTTCCTGTGATTTTTCTACATGGTAGACTAGGGCTTTTAGGAATAATGTGAAACACAAGCCATTTTGGGCTTAAAGGTTCATCTAATTATTGTTAACATAGATTGCTCAGCTAGATTATATTAACCTCTTTTCTTTCCTAAGTTACATTGGGATAGGATAAGATATGTATTTGTTGTTGTTGTTTTCCTAGCACTTCCTTATCCTCTGATTGATCTGCTCAGACCTGGGAAGATTTTCCTGGTTTCTGCCTTCAGCCCCACTTTGCTGCTAAAGCATCCTGGGCTTATTGTTATTGTAGAGTTATAATACTGTGTATTATAACTGTTTACTTGTCTTTAAACTCCAAGAAGGCAAACACTCTGTCTAGTCCACTTTTTAAAAACAGCTTTAATTGAGGAGTAATTCACATACCATACAATTAACCCATTTAAAGTATACATTTCAGCTGGGCATGGTGGTACATGCCTGTAATCCTGGTGGCTCAGTAGGCTGAGGCAGGGGGATTGGATTAAGTATGTTCACAGAGTTGTACAAATATCACCACAGTCAATTTTAGAACATTTTTAACTTCCCAAGGAGAAACCCAACACCCACTGGCAGTCATTCCCCACTCCACTCCCATCCCCAGTCCTCCAGGTGTAGGCAACCTCTGGTCTTCTTTCTGTCTCTCTGGATTGACCTGTTCTTAACCTTTTATATAAATAAAAGCATATGTGGTATTTTCCAGTTCACCTTTTACTTAGCATAATGTTTCAAAGTCTGTCTGTGTTATCTCCTAAATCAATACTTCATTCCTTTTTATTGCTAAACAGTATTTCACTGTATGGATATATCACATAATTATTGGTTCATTAGTTGTGGACATTATTTAACTATTGTGAATAATGCTGCTATGAACATTCACATATATGCTTTTGTGTAGACTTGTGAAAATAGTTCTCTTGAGTGTATCTGGGAGTAGAATCTTTATGTCATGTGGTAATTCTGTTCAATTCTTGAGGAACTACCAAACTTTTCCACATTGGACACATCATTTTTAAATCTCATCAGCTATGTGTGAGTACTTGAACTTTTCCATGCCCTTGCCAATATTGTTATCACTTGCCTTTTTTCTTTTTTCTTTGTACCAGGGATTGAACCCAAGGGCACTGAATGACAGAGCCACATCCCCAGCCTTTTTAATTTTTTTTTTTTTTGAGACAAGGTCTTGCTAAATTGCTTAGGATTTTGATAAATTGCTGAGCCTGTCTTTGAACTTGCAATCCTCCTGCCTCAGCCTCCTGAGCTGCTAAAATTACAGGTGCGTGCCACTACGCCCACTGTCTTTTTAATTCTTGCCACCCTATTGGGTATGAAGTGATTGTCTGGCACTTTTTAGAATCCCCATCACAGGGCCTACTATGGTATTAATAAGTGTTGACTGACCGACCAAGATTGTTTCCCCATCTTGTTACTCACGTCACCCTCCCCAGTGGGAATCTGAATGCTGTGGTGGATGAGCACAGACTCAAGTCCTGTTGAACTCTGAACACCTGCTGCGTAATTTAATAACTGTGTGATCTGGAGCAAGTTACTTAACTTCTCTGAGCTTCAGTTTCTTTATTTGTAAAATGAAGATAATGATATGTGTTTTATCCAGTTGCTATGAAGATTGAATATAATAACGTAAATGCAGCACAATACCCAACCCAGAGCCTTCAGTAAGTGAGTGCTGTTGTTATTCTCTTGGATGACTTGCTTCAGGACAAAGAGGCAGTAGTTCATTTCAGGAGAGATGCCTTCTTCAGGAAAATTCCCTACAAATTTCCTCTTAGCATCTGTTAACACCTCTTTTATTTATTTATTTTTTCAGAGAGAGAGAAAGAGAGAATCCATTTTATTTATTTTTTCATCTGGTTTGCCTTCCCAACACTTAGTACATGGTGCTAGGGTTCAAACCCAGGTCTTCACACATGCCAGGCAACCACTCCACTTCTAAGCCACTGCTCTTCTATTTTTGAGCAATATTCCAAGGTGACTATTGAGGCTGAATGGTAGACCTGTCATCTGTGGTTCTGCTGCTGATTTGTGATTTCTTCTTAAGCTTTAATAACCTGTTTCACAGATTTGGTCATTTCCAGTAACTCATTGTTAAAAGCAATACTCTTTTCAGAACCGCTAATTTTAAAAATTTCAATCAAGACAATTTTGTAATTGTGCAAATCTCCATTAACAAAGATTCTATGTTGGCACAGATGGATTTGGGCTGTGGAGAAAAGTATTTCTGACTTTTGTCAGAGACGTTGTTTAGCTGAGCTTGTTCCTGTTACTGTCTTGCCTTTGAACCTCTTGGATAATTTATGAAAGCGAAGGAACTGCTTTCATCTGCGGCACACAGTGGCAACGTTCCCATGACAGGAAGTGTTTGTTCTTACAAATCTCATACGTAGTGGTCACAATGGAGACCTTAATATTTTATTGTACTTATTTGTGCATTTTTGTAATTTCATAATTGTTCCAGTGTTTTTATCTGAGAGCTAAGCATCTTGGGGGAAAGGCTGTGACACACTTGCCCTGGGACCTTCATTACTCAGCTCCAATCTAACTGTCTGGGTTTAGCTGCCACTTCTCTTTTTTACAAGTTCTCAGGTACTATCACAGAACTAGTGGTCTAGAGTCCCCTGAAACCCTATTTCTGTTTGTAGCAAAAATGCAATGGGATCAAAATCAATTGATGGCTTTTGAGGGAGAGAAGAGGAAAGGAGAGAGATAGCTTACTGAAGAAGGGAAGGATTTTAGGCAGTGATGGAAGTAAACTTGAATTGGCAGACTGGAGTCAGATAATAGAACTAAGAACTTAGGACTTGATGTGATTTACAATAGGGAGCTATTGTTGATTCTTCAGAAGGTGGAAAAGATGAAGGTAGTCTTTCAGGATGGTTTTTTTTCTGGTTATGAGAGTAACCCTAAGCATCAGTTTAAGGACTGTAAGAGCAGAGGCCAGAGTTATGAAGACTCAGTGGCAGTAACATGGGTATGTAAGGTTTCGGTTGTTTGTAGTGAGGATGGAGGGGAAAGTTCCATCTCAGGCATGAACACTTGTCTGGAGGTGGAAGAGCACAGTCAAAAATGATTCCAATGCTTTGGATAAAAAAGAAATGAAGGCATCAAGACCCGTAGAGATGACAGAGAAAGAGGGCAACTGGTTAGAGACAGAATTTGGGCAAGATGAGCTCCTTTGGAGATTAGTTAGGTTTTCTGTGACAATGGAATGATATTTATTAGCAGTTAAAAATACTGGACTGGTGCAGGAGTGTAGATTTGGGAGTCATTACCATAGTATTAGGAATGAGTAAAGAGGGAAAAAGTAGCAAGAATTGAAAGAAGATCCCTCCCTCCCTCTCCTAGTGCAGGAATATAAAGAAAAGAAGCAGCCATGTAGCCCAGGAAGTGCTGAAGGATGAGAAGGCACAAGGCCCGTCAGGAGAGTGCTATGTTCTGAAAGCCAAGGCCAGGCGTTGAGGAAGGAAGGAGAGGTCAGCAATGTGGGGCTGCAGGAAAAGCAGGATAAGTAAGAACTCAAGAGAAGCCTTTGGGCTTAGGAAGAGGGAGGTCCCTAACCTTTGTGAACAGCCCTAATGAGAGAGGGCACCTGTAATCAAGCAAGATGGTTATCTGGGGATAGTCACACCTTCCATTAGGCATCCCTTAGAGATGTTGTGGTCCAGAATTTGCTCTGTGCTGATTCACAAATGTCAGATCTGTTCAAGAACAATTCCTCTTCCTAATTTCATTACCATGGGCCTATTCTTTATTTATTTTTTCTAATTAAGTTTAGCAGATTATCTGATCCAGCTCAGAGAGGAACTTGTCACTATGGTCACCAATTTGACAACATAGGTCATAAACAGTTGAACATTTTCTTATTCCAGCACATGTTGGTTCTCTATTGTCAAATGGACCAGCAAGGATCCCCAGGTTACTTTATACTCTTTCCTTTCTCCTCAAGATTTTATTTATATATTTCTCTTTTTCTAGGACTAGTCTTAGATTAAGATTGAGACAAGGTAAACAGACAATTATTCCCAGTAGAAAATAGAGGAGCACTGTCTTCTTAGTACCTGTACAGTCATCGTGACGGGGGGAAGGGATTTCAAAAGTTTACTGGAAAGAACTTGCATTGGTATCATCTTGAGAACCATCACTCAGCCATTGATGAGCTCTGTGAATGACATTTAGATGAGAGACAGAAGATCCACACACCTCATATAAGCTTGATTTAGGGTTAAAATTTTACACTTTATTTGGAATCACAAATTCTACACTTCAGATGACAAATTGGAAGAAATCCAGTAAATATTGTTCTTGTTATAGGTGGGAAAAAATAAGAGCAAAGGTGAAATCTTGTGCAGTTTAAATGATGTGATTTAGTGGTTGAACCGCATTTTTATATAATGATTGATTATCTGAGATAAGAAACTCTACCAGAAAGAAGTTTCAGAAGACAAAAGGTAAGTGTTTCTGTCCTATATCTTTAGCTATGTGGATATCAGACATTTGGGAATTTGTTAGATGATAAACAACTATACATACAGTAAGCTGTTCTGAAAAGATGTTGTTAGGCCTTAATTACTCTGGAGAGTTTGTAATTTATTTGTGACAATTATTTTTCCCACAGCTTTTAGTTCACTTCAAACTTTATTAGATAGCTGGGTGCAGTGGTGCATGCCTGTTATCTTGGACATTCAGGAGGCTGAGGCAGGAGGAATGCAAGTTTGAGGCTAACTTTGGCAGCTTAGCAAGATCCTGTCTTAAAATTTTGAAATATTTAAAAGGGTTTGGGATGTAGCTCAGTGGTAGAGAGCCCTTGGTTCAATTCATAGTGCCAAAAAATAAATGAAACATTTTTAGATGTAATCTGGATTTATGTTCGGTCAAATTAGTAATATAAAGTAAATAAAGGATGAGAGAACATGTTAGGTGCACTTAGACTAATGAATTCAGCAGCCTTGGCAATTCTGTATGTTTCTATTTATTCTTCAGAAGCAAAAAAAAAAAAATTCATGACATTTCCAGAAAATCCACGTTAGCAACAGCTTTCCATCTGTAACAGTATGGAATTTCAATATCTTTTTGTATTTTTTCAGGTAAACCTCAACGTTGAAGCTAGAATGGGAAATGAAGCCCAAAGGAAGGCAAAGGCCTTTGTGGGAGTTATTCAGGCCCCAGTTTCTGTTTCTGTTTCATAAATCAGATGAGAAAATGCAACTAATCTTATTCCTAAAGTTAAAAAAAAAATGCAGCTGACCTTAATGAAAATTCATTCCACAAATTTTTGAGAATCAAATCTCATTAAAGAAAATCTTTTGAGAAGATCAAGTACAGCCTAATAAAGGGCAAGAACACAAATAGACTATAATTAAACAGCAAAAGTTGAGAAGTTGACCTTGTCATTTGAGTTTTTTGTGGGTGAATAGGCCTTATTTAGGCTTCTAACTTAACTTTGAAGCCCAGAAAATTGGACCTTTCTGTTAGCAAGTGAAGCAAAAAAAAAAAAAAAAAATTATCAGCTGTATGTAATAATTGCTTTTACTGATTGATTAATACCATGAATATTGATTACTTGACTAATCTCCCCCAGGTCCATAGTATATAATATACAAAGTTACATAAGACACATTTCCACCCTACTCCATCAGAATGTACAGAATTCTAGATGCGGTAAGAAATGTCCACACATGAAAGGCACTGTGACAGCCACCAAATGCAGAAAGACATGCAGGAGTGGAACCAATATATTTAACAGTTATGGCACAGATGCCCAACTGATCAGATCAGCCCAAAAAACTGACCTGACTGTTCCAAGAGTGCACAGGAATAGAATATCAGTGCTGGTTGCATACAATATAATGTTGTATAGTTCAGTAATTGATTAAGCAGTCTTGGCAATTCTGTATGCTTCTATTTATTATTCAGAAGCAAAAAAAAAAAGGTACTAAGGTAATAATCAGTTTTGTAAAGAACAGTGTTCCAAACATCACAAATACGGCACAGAAGCTTTTTAAACAAAAGTTTAGATAAGCAGTATATAAAAGCTAAGCAGTAGGCATAGAAAAATCCATATGAAAAGCCTTAATAAATAAATGAACTCAATATCTACTTTCCCGTTTACTATGGGATTCCACTGTCAGGGTCCTCATCCATGAATGGGAAATAAAGGTGTATGCCAAGTAATACACAGCAGAAAGAGGCTCCTTGGGGAGCTAACCTGCTCTCATCGTTCTTTTGCTGCTCCCCGGTATTTACCTTCATAATGTAAGAAATGCTTTATTTCATTCTCTTCAATACCTGAAAGAGTCAATTGAAAATTCATTTCCGTTAAGCACAATCTTAAAAACAATAACAAATCCCCTAAAACACAATCACAGTGTAATGTTTTCCAGAATGTGGTTGGAGGACCACATGAATGAGACTCCCTACAGGGGAGACCCTGAAAATATGCCTTTTATCAAGTACTACAGTAAAGTCTAATGTACATTAACTTTAAGAATTACACTCTAATTTTAATTAATGTTGAACTTATTTTCTTTCTAGTATCTAGCCAACATAAATTGGAACTTAATAAACTAACATTTTGCTGGGTTGAAAGAGTTAGATAACGGTGTGCTTGGATCATTTTTGGTATAGTTAAGGCCTTGGTGGATGATTGTATTGGTGGATTTAGGGTGAAATGAGATCCCTAGGTATAAGATATACTGAAATAAGGTTACCCTGAGACCCTATGAAAGGTGGTCTCCTGCCTTCTGTTGTGTTGAATGTCTATTTCTGAAGACCAGAACTCCAGCCCACACTGTTGGCTAAGTAAATCAGTGTTTGTGGCTTGTATAGAAAATGAAATGCCTGTTATACTTTTGTTACAATTAAATACTCTGGATTTCCAAAGAGCTGAAATACAAATGCATTTTAGAAACCCACCTAATTATAGATTGATTACAGAAGTTGAAATGAGTTTCTCTTGCCTGCCTGCCTTGCAGCTGTGGCCAGGGGAACTTCACTTGGTGTTATGGCTTGTTTTCCCATTTTGTTCTAATTTCCTGTGAAATCAAAGCTCTTGTCTTAGGCATATACACACTTACACATGCAATTTCAGCTTTTTCTTCTCCACCAGCATCTTCTTTTTATCCCACAAATGTATTTAGGATGTTTTAATCCTTGAAATAAGTCTCCCACTCTGCCATCTTTGTTCTTTTTGCTTTATAAATAAATATCTTGAGCAATAGGCAATATAGAATAAGAAAGAGCCCAGACATCAGTTGAACTGAATGTTGGGCCTAAATCCTTCAGTTATCATGGTGGAACAATCTCTAGGGTTCCTGCCATCTCAAATCTCTAACCTCCTTCTAGGATAAAGTTATGTGCACTTGACTCTCAATATCTGTAGAGGATTGGTTTCAGAATCTTTATATGGTTTGTTTATCCACTTATCAGTTGAAGAACAATTGGGTTGTTTCTAGTTTGGGGGCAGTTATGAATAAAGTCACTATAAGCATTTTCTACAGGTTTTTGTGTTAGTATTCATTTTTCTTGGGTTAAACCCAGGGTTGAGATTACTGAGTAATATGCTAAGTGTGTGAGATTTTGATAGGGATTGTGTTGAACAATTTGATAACTGATATCTTGGCAATATTGATTATTCCAATCCATGAACATGGTATAACTTTATATTTAAGTCTTCTTTGATTTCTTTGATGTTTTTCCTGTGTAGATGTGCATAATGTTTTTATGATTCAGTTCATCAATTCAACCAGGATTTGTCTTGATATTGTTATGAACCAAATTTTCTTGCAATCTCATTTTAGTCTGTCTAAAGTTAGGAAATTTATAATTACGTTTTTGGATATTGCTTCTTTTTCTTTTGTTGAATTCTGTACTTTAGAAATACCACTTATCTTCGTATTGGATTATGCTCCCTAGTCACTTTTCTCTATTGTTTTAATCTTTGTCATTTTCATTTGATTATTTCAATCTTTCTTCCATATTAGGAACTCACTGTTTAGCTATAAATAGCCTGTTTTTGAATGTTTCCAATTTATTTTGAGTGCAATAATGATCTCAATTTGTTTCACTGGCTCTATGTTCTCTCATTCCATTTTATTATTTTATTAAAAATCATTTTTGACTACATGTTTTTAGCTCTAACAGCTGTAGAGAATTTCCTTCTGTTGCTTTAGTTGCCAGTTGCATTTTCTTTCTTGACTGGGTTTTTTGTTAAGTGTACTTCTTGGTTGACTTTTTCCCTATAATCCATTTGTAAAGTTGTAGAGGTTTTTTCTACCCCCACTTTCTATCTTAGGATTATTTGGGCACCTCTGGTCAGACCACCACCTAGCTCTGCTATGATATGGGTGGCTTTTTGTCCCATTTTCATGGTAGTTTTTAGCCAGCTTTGTTTTTCTCACTGAGCTATGGTTTGTGGGCTGAGAATTTCAGTTTATGCTCTTTTTTTTTCTGTATCTCAGGAAGGTCTAATACACATTAAGTTTCATAATTACTCCTTTGTCTAATTAAAGATGAGATTATTTTCTTTCCAGTATTTATCCAACATAGTTGTGATTTAATAAACTGAATTTGGTTGGGGGGAATTAAATAATGTATACTTGGAACATTTTTGGTGAGGTTAAGGCCTTATAGGGTAGTTAATTCTATTGGTGAATTTAGGTCAGAATTAGATCACTGGGTATAAAATAGACCTAAATAAGGTTATCTTGAGGCTCTGAAGGTTATGGAGAATGAAGGAAAAAGAGTTCAACTAAGACAAGTTGTGTCTGAGTTGTATTATTTTCTTTCTTTCTCTTTCTCTCTCTCTCTTATTTGTTTGTTTGTTTGTTTGTTTTGATGTGTATGTATGTGTATGTTGCTGGGGATTGAACACTGGCTCTGGCCTTGTGCATGCTTGGCAAGCACTCTGTCAATGAGCTAGCTCAAGAATACATGTTAGCACTTTTTTTTTTTTTAAGAGAGAGGGACAGTGAGAGAGAGGATCAATTTTATTTAGCTTTTCATGTGGCACGCTTTGTTGTATACGTAGTGCTGGGGTTCAAATCTGGGTCCTTGCACATGCCAAGCAAGTGCCACAATTGCTGAGCCACCACTTCAACTTCATGTTATCACATTTTTTTAAAAAAGAAGGTGGGGTCCACTTTGTTGCCCAGGCTAGCCTTGAACTCCTGAGCTCAGTTGATCTCCCTGCCTAAGCCTCCCAAGTCACTGAGACTACAGGCATACACTACCAATCATGCCTGACAATTCCCATTATTAAGTGTTGTTAAATGTCAACACCAACATCACCATTCCCAAGGGACATCTATGAGGCATTTTTACCTATTCAGTTAAGTATGGAACTTCCATCATCAGAATCTGTCTTGCTAATGCATTCCACAGCCTGAGAAGAGAAAGATTAGGATTATTAGTCCATTTGCTTCCCTTCAGATTTGGGGATACTCGTAAGAATTCTCAGGCTCTTTTGCCATCACTAATACAGCTAGGGGTAGAGGCTGTTGTGGATGCCATTCTGCCTCAGAGCCTCTCCTGGGCCATAACTTTGAAGATTTGGAACATCTGTGTGTGGCATTTCATATTTGGTTGCTTCCCTGAAATTTTGTGAAATTTTTTTCCATTTATTTTTCTTTTTCCAATATTTGGAGCCATTGCCAGGCAGCTTTAT
This sequence comes from Aplodontia rufa, assembly GCA_004027875.1. Lineage (NCBI taxonomy): Eukaryota > Metazoa > Chordata > Mammalia > Rodentia > Aplodontiidae > Aplodontia > Aplodontia rufa. Next base: position 17,833 of record PVKS010000246.1, on the reverse strand, counting down.
TCTGCCTTTGCTTCCTTGTGTTTGTCCCTGGCTTCTCTTTGTTTCCTAAATGTGGGTGTTCCCTCAGATACTGCCCTTTGCCATGTCTCCTCCTATGTTATTTATCACAAAGATCTACACTGCTCCCATGTTAATTATTACCTTTCTTTATAGTTCACTGTAGCCTTAATCCTGGACTCTTGAATTTTCTTCAAGTTGAATGAGCATTTTCACTTGGTATAGTAGTTTGCTAGGGCTGCCAAAACCAAGTGCTACAGACTCGGTGGTGTAAGCAACAGAAATGTATTATCTCATAGCTCTGGAGTTTAGAAGTCTGAAAGCAGGAATTAGCAAGGTTTGTTCAATCTGAGGTCTATAAGGAAAGGGTTCCTTTCTAGTCCTCTTATCTTGGCTTATAGAAGGTCATCTTCAGGTTTACCTTACATTCTCGCTTTGTGCTTGTCTGTGTTCAAATTTCCCTTTTATATACATTTCCCTTTTATATAAAGACACCAGTCTTATTGGATTAGGATCCACCCTGATGATCTTATTTTAACTTGATCATGTCTATAAAAACCCTGTATCCCAACAAGATTACATTCTGAAATAATCAGGGTTAGGACTTCTTCGACATGTGAATGTTGGGAGAACACAATTCAGTTCATAACACCTGGTTATTCACTCATGCTATAAATATTTTCTGCTGCATACCATGTGCTAGTCTAGGCACTGGAATATGAAGACAACAAGACTCAATCGCTTCCCTCTTGATGAGAAGATAAAGGAATAATAAACAGGCATTTGTAGTCCTATGCAGTATGTGGTTCATAGATGAGAGATTATGACACGGACTCCTTAGTGAGATTCCTGTTCCTGATCTGCTAACTCAGGGATGGGATTTCAGAGGAAGTGATGCTTGTGGGTCTTTCCCAAGAGGATGCAACACTGCACAGTTGTTAGCTCTGCTTCTAAACCACACCCCTCATGTCACCCAGCCCTGGACCCCACCACCCAGTTAATCTTTCCAAAGCACCATTTTGATGAAGACATTCTCCAGTTGTAAAACCTGTAATGACACTTCACTGTCAACAGAAATACGTCTTAAAAAATTCCTTAGCCTGGTTGGCTGTTGATTCTGCCATAATCAGGTACCACTCCCAGATCTGCCTTTCATGTCTTAGCTATTTTTCCCCTCCTTAGTCCCTTGCACTTTACAAAGATGGATGAACAAATATTCTAAAAACACAACTGAAGCTTTTCCATAATTTTATGAGGACAGGATTTTTGTTTTGTTTTTCACAATATCATTGGCACCTTAAACAGTGCTTGGCTGTAACAGATACTTAAGAATATTGGTTGAAAATGTTGAACTTCTTTTAGAATTTGTCTCGCAGGCTTTCCGGCTATTGCTGGAAGACCCTCTTATGGAAAAAAGATTATACACACACACACATATATATATATTGTTGAGTAAATAAATGAATTTTTCCATTGGAGGTCTTTCTAATTGTGATGTATGCCTCTCCTCTCTTCCAGGTGTGCACATTTTTACCTATTGAGATCTTATTCTCTAAGCTCAGTAATATGTCCTGTCCTCCAACATGCCTTTCTTCTGGGTCACATGTGCCAGATGTGACACTTTATTGCTAAAGCCTTTCCTAATCTATGCGAACTGTTTGCATGACCCTGCATTCTGCTTTGCATTGTAGATATATGAATAATTGTCTCATCCCTGCCTGAATATTGTTTGAATTTGGGAACCATATTTTAGAGTAATATTGTATCCTGCCCAGGATCTCCATGCACAATAATAAATGCTCAAAAATTTCTTTGCTTCTGAAGAGAAAACAAATAGGGATATTTTGCATTCATTTCAATAAGTGGGGAAGAAGGCCTAAGGAATGGAGCTTTTGGTCTGACCCACTTGCCTTGCCTAATTTTGGGGCGGTTTACAACATTTTAAAATTATTCAGCAGATATTTATTGAGTGCCTGTTTAATTCAAGGGCAGTATACTAGGACTTAAATTTAACAAACAAGAAATAGGTTGCCTTTGAGGTACTTATCACTTCTTCTGACACAGAAGCATTGGTCCCAGTGGGCACAATTTGTAGAATGCTTTTCTCTTCTAAGACTCACTTACTTGTCCATCTTTCTAGAATTTTTTCACAAATTGAAGCTGCCTGAGGGCAGGGTCCTGGTTTCATCCTCCTCTTCCTTACTGCCTAGCATTGGGCTTATACAAGGCGGTGATTTGAGCAGGTCCTTTATCTACCCTAAAGATTCTCTGATTCTCCTCTAAGTTTGCCTTATCTCTCCTATTAGAATGCTGAGATGGAACTAGAGACTTGGGGGAATACTGATTGCTCTTTAACTAATTGCAGTTACTCTGGAGTCTAAAGCAGGAGAATCACAAATTTGAGTCCACTCTGGCAGCACAATAAACTGAGTGATGTTTTATACTTTGCTAAAACTTTCACATGAATTGTACTTCCTAGTGGGACCTATTGCTAATTCCATTGGCTCTTAGGATTCCTTCGTTTCTAACAAGTGGCCATGTTAACATACCAGGTTGTTAAGTGAACATCATAACTAAAGTTTGTCTGTTTCATTGCTCAGATCCAAGAGTCGTGATTGAGCCACAGAGTTTGAGCCACGCAGAAACGCATCTGAGTGAGTCTGATGGGTCATGCACGAATGTGGTCTTTTCCTGAGCCATCTAATTCTTAATAAGTCCCTCTACTAAGGGAAAATGAGGCTCTGAAAATTGAGATGAAATATCGAACTAGTAAGGAATGGTGAAGATATGAGGGGAGAGGGGTACTGCTTGATGTGGAAGTAACAACTTTTAAACCTGATTGAAAGACCTGAGGCCATTCATATATCAAGTACTATATACTACTATGCCATTGTTGTTGGGGGCTGGGAAACATCCATTTTATTTCAGTAGCCTGTAACAACAGAAGTTTGTAGAACTTGTGTATGACAGTGACAAGTGTTAGTCCAGTCCTATGCTCCCTGTGTTCACAGATTCCTATCTGTATCTGAGAATCTGTGGCACAAAATCATTCTAAATAACAGATATTTAAAAGTCATTTGGAAATCTTAGATGGTGCTGCAACGCATACTTAACTTATTAATCATACTTTGTTTTTTAAAAAATCAAGATTTGTTTATCCTGAGCACATATCAGCAGGAAGGGCAGTGAGCACCTGCGTGGCCACAAGCTGTTAGAGCTTCTTTATACTGGAAAAGGCACTGGAGGGTAAGCTGTCTTCCAGCATTGTTTCTCAAAGTGAACACCCTCTTTCCTTGTAATCTAACCACTTTTCCCTATTTTCAGGATCCTCCATCTTCCTGAGGCTATGTGTTTCCCCATATGACTTGGGGCAGGAAGTGGGTGTTGGGGGTGTAGGAGGTAAGGGGCTGAATACAATGCTAATTAACAACAACAGCAAAACAAAAACAACCGCTCCAGCCCCTTCCTCGAATGCTTGGTTTAGATGTTGGCATGTGCTGCATTTCTGAAGAGGGGCATTTAAGGACCTTTTCGGGAGCGTGAAGAAGGACTTTGGAGTTCCTAAAAGAAGCACAGAGAAAATATTCTTTCACTGTATGAGAACGTGATATTTGGAATGGCTGTCACTGTCCTTTTCCTTTAAAATGACAAATCAGAACTTTTCCCCCTCTTACTTAAAGCTTATTTCACTCCTCAAAATAAGAGGTGAGTTTCCCCACATCCTGGATATGGGTGCTGACTCAGAGATCTCTCCCAGATTTCACAGCAAGTCCTTTTGAATCACCAGACTAATCTTTTCCAGCATCAACACCTCCTCTTCCCACCCTTCTTGATCCAGATGCCTTACTTTTTCCAGGTGACCTTCATGTGCTGAATCCTCTGTTGTGTATTTTATGCCACTTCCACATGCTGTGGGTGTTATCCTGTCTGAAAATGGTTTATGCAGTGTTAAGCAGGGGTTCCCGAATCTAGCTCATCAGAATTTCCCAGAACACTGAATCCAAATCCCTCTCAGTCATTCTGATTTTCAATCAGATTTGGTTGAAATTGACAGGAGAGATACAGAATACAGAAAAATACTATGCTGACCTGATTCTTTTATATTTCTCTGGTGTCTGTAGTAACATCTTTCATTTTTCATATATTTATTTAAGCCTTATTTTTCTTATTCTAGCTGAAGATTTTGTCAATTTTGCCTTTTCATAAAGCCAACTCTTTGGTTCTTAGTTACTTTATTATATTGTCATTCTTGTATCCGTTTAATTTATTTTTACCGTAATTGTGTTCTTTCCTTCCTTCTGCTGGCTTTGGGTTTAGTTTCTTTTTCTAGTTCGTTGGGGTGTAATGTTAGGTTTTTAAAATTTGAGCTCGCTCTTCTTTTCTGTTACAGGCATTTATTACTCTAAGCTTACCTCTTGTAATTGCTACATTCCATATATTTTGCCACGTTGTGTTTCTATCTTCATCTGTCTCAGGATATTTTAAAATGTCTCTTGATTTCTTCTTTGACCTGTTCATTGTCCAGGCTGTTTACATTCCACATATTTGTGAATTTTCCAGTTTCCCTTCTGTTACTGATTTCCACATTCATACCCTTGTTGTGATTTCAGTCCTTTTAAATTTCTTTAATTTTTTTTTTTCTTTTTGGTACTGGGGAATGAGCCCAGGAGCACTTTACCACTAATCTATATCCCCAGCCATTTTTATTTATTTTTTATTTTGATACAGAGTCATATTAAGTTTCTTAGGACCTTGCTAAATTGCTGAGGCTGACCTAGAACTTGCAATTCTTCTGCCTTAGCCTCCTGAGTTACTGGGATTACAGTATGTACCACCATGCCTGGCAGTCTTCTTAAATTTATTCAGACTTATTTTGTGGCCCACCATATAATCTATTATGGAGAATGTTCTGTGTGCGCTTGCGTATTCTGCTGTTGTTGCCTACAATGTTCTATGCATTTCTGTTAAGTCCGTTTGTTCTAAATATACTTCAGGTCCTGTGTTTCCTTATTAATTTTCTGTCTGGAAAATTTAGTTTCTTCCCCCCACATTTTTTATTGGTGCATCATAGCTGTACATAATGATAGGATTTGTTGTTACATGTTCATACATCTGTACAGTGTAACAGTATAATTTGGCCAATATCCTTCCCCAGTACTTCCCACCTTCCTCACCTCTTCTAACCTCCAAGTCCATTTCTTCTACTTATCTCCCTTTGATTTTCTTTTCTTTTTTACTTTTCCCATTTTTATTGATACCTGAGAACTATTTAGTATCTTAGAGGTTCATAATATACTTTTTTTTAATCCCCCATTTTCCTCTCCCCTTTCCCTCCTCTCCTAACTCCCCTCTCATCTTTTCTTTCCTCTACTCTACTCTACTTCCTTTAGCTCTTCGATTAATTTGTGTTTGAATGGTTCTTTGTGACTATTATTCTTCTTTCCCCTAGCATTCAAATAAGTTTCTGAGTTTGGCTAATTTCACTAAGCATGATATTCTCCATTTCCATCCATTTATAGGCAAATGCCATAATTTTTTCTCTCGCTGTGTTTAATAGCTGAGTAGAACTCCATTGTGTGTGTGTGTGTGTGTGTGTACCACAATTTTTTAATCCATTCATCTAATGATGGGCATCTGGGTTGATTCCATAATTTAGCTTTTGTGACTTGTGTTGCTATAAACCTTGATGTGGCTGTGTCTCTCTAGTCCGCAGATTTTAGATCTTTTGGGAAAATACCCAGGACCGGGATACCTGGGTCAATGTGGTGATTCCACCCCTAGTTTTTTGAGGACTCTCCATATTCTCCATATTGCTTTCCAGAGTGGTTGTACTAGTCTGCAGTCCAACCAACAATGTAGAAGTGTACCTTTCTCCCTACAACTTCACCAGCATTTATTGTGGTTTGTAGTCTTTTTTTTTTTTTTTTTTAAAGAGAAGGACAGTGATAGAGAGACAGAGACACAGAGAGAATCAATTTTTTTTATTGAGTTTTTCACATGGTTTTCATTGCTCTGACACTTAGTTGTGTATGTGGGTGCTAGGGTTCATACCCGTGTACTTGCACATGCCGGGCAAGCGCTGTAACCACTGAGCCACTGCTCCAGCCCCTATTGTTTGTATTCATGATCTTTGCCATTTTAACTAGAGTGAGATGAAATATTAACATAATTTTGATTTGCATTTCCCTGATTGCTAGAAATTTTGAACTTTTTTCATATATTTATTGACATTTTATGTTTCTTCTATTGAGAAGTTTCTGTCTCATTCTTTGGCCCATTTATTAATTGGATTATTTGGGTTTTTTTGTGTTAAGTTTTTTGAGTTCTTTGTATATTCAGGATATTAGTCCCCAGTCAGAGTGGTAGCTGGCCAAGATTTTCTCCCATTCTGTAGTCTCTCTCTTCACAGTCTTAATGATTTCCTTCTTTGTGCCCCAGCTCTTTAGTTTAATGGTCTTGCATTTACTGGTTCTTGGTTTTATTTCATGTGCTTTGGGGGTCCTATTAAGGAAGTTGGTGTCAGTTACTATATGATGGAGTTTTGACCCTCTTTTCTTCTAGCCATTATAAAGTTTCTTGTCTAATTCCTAAGTCTTCAATCCATTGTGATTAGAGTTTGTGGAGGCCGAAAGATAAGGATTTAATTTCGTTTTTCTTTATATAGCTATCTAGTTTTCCCAGTGCCATTTGTTGAAAAGGCTGTCTTCTCTCCAGGATACATTTTTGCCACCTTTGTCAAATATAAGATGGCTATGGGTTTGTGGATTTGTTTCTGCGTCTTCTATTGCATTGGTCTTCGTGTCTATTTGATACCAATACCATGCTGTTTTTGTTATTATAACTCTAGTATAATTTCAGATAAGGTATTGCGAGGCCTCCTCTGCTTTTCTTGATAAGTATTGCTTTGGCTATTCTGGGTCTCTAATTCTTTGAAAGATTTATTTATTGTTAAAAGTGGGATAGTGCCAGGTGCAGTGGTGCATGCCTGCAATCCCAACTTGGGAGGCTGAGGCAGGAAGATCGCAAGTTTAAAGCCAGCCTCAGCAACTTAGCAATGTCCTCACCAACTTAGTGAGACCCTGTCTCAAAACAGAAAAAAAGTATATAAAAGGGGCTGGGGATGTGGCTTAGAGGGTAAGTGCCCATGGGTTCAATTCTCAATAAAAAAAAAAAAAAAAAAGTGGGATAGTTAAGTCCTCTGCTACTACTGTATTGCAGCCTATTTCTCTCTTCAGATCTGTTGACATATTTGCTTTATGTATTTAGGTATTCTGATGTTAGGTGCATACATAATTGTCATTATCATAGTCTCCTGATTAATTGACCTATTTATCATTATATCATGACCTAGTCTCTTTTTGACTTAACGTCTATTTTGTGGTAGAGAGCATCTTCCTCATCCCTTAGCAAGTTACAAGAAGCTTATGTCGTATAAAGGTAGTTGGGAGGAAGATCATTTCATCCCTGCATGTTCTCTGCTACTTTGCCATCCTGTGAGTATCCAGAGTCCCATCAGATCTTTGACTACTTGTCTGAAGAGATACATGCTGTTTATATCTTTATGACTCCTTCATTTTCTACAGTTAATCTGCCATACTTCCATGTTGATTGAGGGTGCTGAGAATTCTTTCTGCTTAGCTCTGGCACCAAACTGGAGCAAGAGACTTGGTACCTGCCTAAGACTTTTTCAGCCACATGTCCCAGCGCTACTCAGGCAGACTTTTCATGCCCTCAGCTCCCCTCCTGCCCCCTCAGAAACTTTGTTTCTTGCCGTCTGCTGTTCTGTATATAACCAAGCTATTAAACTGAGAGAAATGGCAAGAAGGGGAGGACAGTGAAGGAAATGTAAGTTAAGGAACATCAGAGCCAAATGCGCAATCCTTTGTGGTGGGTGTAATGGACATGCATTTTTCTTCTGTAATGAGTGTGTACATATAACTGTGCTGTATATATGTGTATTATGTGCATCACGTGTATTCCATCACACGTGTACTTATGTAGTAATTATTTTTTTTAAAGAGAGAGGCAGATTGAGAGAGGGAGAGAGAATCAACTTCAGTCTTTCATTTGCTTGGTGTTGTTCCAACACTTTGTTATATACATGGTGCTGGGGTTTGAACCCAGGTCCTCATGCATGCCTGGCAAGAGCTACAACTGCTGAGCAACCACCCCAGCCTCTGTAGTAATTACTAACAAATTTTAAAGTTTGTTATTTGAAATAATTTTCACTGAGTCTGCTCCATATATTAAGCTCACTTGTTTTTCACTGGCATTTGTAGTAGATGAGGAAGTTACAAAGGATTTATACTATTTTGCTGAAATACATATATATAAATAAGTATATACACAAATATATAATATAAATATCACCTCAAAAATAGTCACCTCAGGCTGCTATATACTTATTTCATGAATATTGTCATAACCCTAAACATTTCTGGATTTGTTCCTTTGAAATTGGTCTCATCTTACAAACCATAAGCTGAAAATGTCAATAATAAATTGTTTTATCTTTAAACATGGCTCCTCTTTCCCCATTCCCACCCCACTGATAAATTTCTAGCAATCAGGGAAATGCAAATCAAAATTATGTTAAAATTTCATCTCACTCTAGTTAAAATGGCAAAGATCAAGAATACAAACAATAGGGGCTGGAGTAGTGGCTCAGTGGTAATGGCACTTGCCTGGCATGCACTAGTATACAGGTTCAAACCCCAGCACCCACGTACACAGCTAAGTGTCAGAGCAACGAAAGCCATGTAAAAAAGAAAAAAACAAAACTCAATAAAAGTTGATTTTCTCTGTCTCTCTCTCACTGTCCCCACTGTCCTTCTCTCTCTCTAAAAAAGAAAAAAGTATATGGCCTAACTCAATTCATTTACCTTTGAAACCTTTGGGTTTTGTTTGTTTGTTTGTTTGTTTTTTGTACTGGGGAATTAACCCACTGCACTTAACCCCCTGACCATATTCGAAACCCATTTTATTTTGAGACAGACAGGGTCTCCCTAAGTTGCTAAGGGCCTCTCTAACTTGTTCAGGGTGTCTTTGAACTCATGATCCTACTGCCTCAGTCTCCCAGGCTGCTGGGATTACAGGTATACGTCACCATGTCTGGCCTAAAACCTTTTTTTTTTTTTTTGAGAGAGAGAGAGGAACAGTGAGAGAGATAAAGAGAGAATCAATTTTATTTAGCTTTTCATGTGGCTTTCATTGCTCCAACACTTTGTTATGTATATGGTGCTGGGGTTCAAACTGGAATCCTCATGAATGACAGTTAAGTGCCATAACCACTAAGCCACTGCTTCAGCCCCTCTAAAACCTTTCTTAACTTGTAGTTATGAACTGATTTTTGGAAGCAGTATTCAAAAGTGTTCCTCCCATAAACCCACTTAGAAGAGATGCTGAAAAACCCTAAAATCAATTTATAAGGAAAAGCTCAAAAATTATTTTGAACAATAGCATCATTAAAATGAGCCTATAGTTACCAAAGTGATAACTTTGATGCAAAGTACTGTTGTTTGGATGAATCCATGGTTGGTGGATTATTTTAAATCACAGACATATACATACATAAATTTGGCAATTTCTGGAGACACTTTTGTTTGTCTCACTGGGGGAAGATGGGTCCCTAGCATCTGTCTAGTGGATAGAAGCTAAGGTTGGTTCCAATCATTGTAGAATGCTTAGGACAGGTCCCCACAACTAAGAATTATCTAGGCCAAATGTCAGTACTGTCAAGATGGAGAAATCCTGCTTTAAATCAATTATCACTTCATGGTCCTCCCTCACATTTTAATATACTTCAGAGTTTCTCATCTTACTAAATCATTGGGAAGGAATGAATTTATGCACCCAGATATTTCTGTCCAGCACTCAGGACTTCTTTGAGGGGTTTTTTCTGCTTAGAAAGAGAGGGTGGGGTGGAGTGGGGTGGAGAAACCAGTTCCAGCAAGAATACAGGAAACACACTGATTAATATCTAGGTGGAAATTTCCCTAGCAAGCTTGGAATTCTTATCTCAGAGGTCTTCCCTCCCTGAGATGGTATGAATTAAGACTCCTATCTGACCTCTGTTTCCCAGAGTCAAAACCCAGAGGCACTGTCTTCAGTGCCTTCATGGTGACAGGAGAATGACTCTCCTACCCACTTCGCTGGTCTGCTGGACTCCTCTCCCTCCCCCTTCTCAGGAACCAGCATGGGCTGTCCCCTCCCTTTTTCTAAACTCTCCATGCTTCTCTGCTTTCTGTCTTTATAACACCTTATGCGATTTTTCTTGATTTTTTCTTGGTTAATTTGTTAGCCCTCTCTTTTGGCTTCTAAAGTTTGAGTCATAGTTAGATGCTTCTCATGTCAAGGTCATGAAAGTCTTCTCCCATGCTGTCGTCTAATGCTGTCATGGTTCTGTTTTTCTATTTGGAATTTATCTTGGCCTACAATACAGTGTTTGAATTCATCTTTCTGTTTGTAAGATGGCTGTCCAATTATACCATGTCATCTATTGAATAACTGCTAATGTTTCAGTGCCCATTAATTTCAGATACCACCTTTATCTTATACTGTATGTCTTATTTATCTGTTTTTATGTAAATAAAATGGCTTTCTTTTAGAAAGAAGTTTCAGTTTTCCTGGGGCAGATATGCATAGTGTAAAATTTATCATTAAACTATTTTAAAATGTGAAGTTTGGTGGCAGTAAGTACATTTACATTGTTGTGCAACCACCACCACCATCTGTCTGTAGAACTCTTCATCTTTCCACCATATGACTAAATCAAACACACCGTGAGTTTTGTGACACACCATCCATTGGTAAGGTGTACCCTGATTTCAGAGATTTTGGAAAGCATATGTCTTAGAATTTCTGGAACATAGTTCTAAATCCCCAAATGTATATAGTATATTTTTGTATGCTCTGTTCTGTTCCATTGATTTGTCTCATCATACACCAGTGCTGCACTGTGGTAGTTATTGAAGATTTATAATATTTTTTTAAAGAGAGAGGGACAGTGAGAGAGAAAGAATCAATTTTTTATTTAGTTTTTCATCTGTATTTGTTGCTCTGACACTTAGTTGTGTATGTGGTGCTAGGGTTTGAACTTGCATCTTTGCGTGTGCCAGGCAGGTTCCATAACCTCTGAGCCACCGCTCCAGCCCCATATCTTTTAATATACGGTACAAGTTTCTCCTCACTGGTGGTTATTTTCTGAAGACTTTTTTTTTTTTTTAAATGATGGCTGGCATCTCCAGGGAAGGGGATTTGAGAGACTAACGGGAGGGAGTCTACTTTTATTGTATAATCTATGTTTGTTGTTTATTTAGATGCTGGAAATCAAACACAGGACCTCCTGTATGTAAGCAATTACTTTACCACTGAGTCACATCCCCATCCCTGAAGACTTCTTTGTCCACTTATCGTTGTCTACCTGTCCAAACCAAACAACTTCTTCTTGACTCTTAGTGGTCTTTCCCTCCCTTTTTCAGCTTCTATTCCACTTACATCGTAAAAACTTACATACAGAAGATCATAGTAAGCTGAAGATGAGCTGCAAGTCTAGGATCATTGTTCATTATCTGAAAGTTTGTGTGTTTCCCTCAGTTTTTAAAAACTTTGGCTTTGCCATGGTAGATGCTATCTATTCCAGACCTGTGTTGCTCCTATAAAAGTTCTTGGTATCATTTACTCCTTCTGTATCTTGAACATGGAGTGTCAGCCTCTTTCAGTGAAGGTACCCTGTCCCTAGAAGAAAGGAACATCTGAAATCTTTGCAACTGCATCAGGGTTTAATATGGTGCACTAATGCATTTACCCTCAACAGAAGTTTGTTGCTCTGCCAGTAGTTCCTATTAAATTTTTAGCATTTTTAATATTGTATTACTAAAAGCTTATCTTTATTTGCATTTATAGATCATCAACTCAGTTTTTGATTTACTGAAGAGTCCATTAAAAGAGTCAGTAAATCCTGTGGACAATGGCCTTCAGTGATCTGACATCGAGGACTGTGCGTTTTTACGATAATTTTATCAAAGATGCTGGTAAGTAACCAAATTTCCCAATCAAGTCTTATCCTTTTTAATATCAGATTCCCTCTTTTTTTTTTTAAAGAAAGAGGGGACAGTGAAAGAGAAAGCGAGAAGTAATTTTTATTTAGTTTTTCATGTGACCCTCATTCTTCAGACATTTCATTGTGTGCATGGTGCTGGGGTTTGAACCTGCGTACTTGGCATGCCAGGCAAGCGCTGTAACCACCAAGCCACCACTCCAGCCCCTCCCTCATTTTTTTTAAAGAGAGAGGGACAGTGAGAGAGAGAAAGACTGAATTAACTTATTTTGGGGGTTGGGGATTTAGCTCAGTGGGAGAGTGCTTGCCTAGCATGCGCAAGGTCCCCAGTTCGATCCTCAGCCCTGGAAAAAAAAAAGAATTAACTTTATTTTTAGTTTTTCATGTGGCTTTCGTTGCTCACTTTGTTGTGTACGTGGTGCTGGAGGTGGTGCTGGGGTTTGAACTCTCGTACTCGCACATGCCACGCAAGCATCGTAATCACCGAGCCACCGCTCCAGCCCCAGTTTCCCTCATTAATAGGATTTTATTGGAACAGGATGAGATACTTTGCAGTTTCACACTTTGTTATTACTAGTTTATCAAGGGGAAGTATTAAGGGCTTTATTACAGGTATGTGCAGAGATGGAGCTACACAGATATTCATTAGAGTGTTTTTTTTTTAATTTTTTTTATTAGAATATAGAAATACAGTTGAGGGAGAAACATTATCAAAACAGTATCAATCAGTGGATATAAACTTTGTTATTGAGGGGAAAAACCAGATCATGGATATCCACCTTGAATTTTACCTTTTGCATTTTCCCCCAGAAGAGCTCATGCCTTGAATGGATAATTTGTGGAGGAATGACATCGGCTTCTGGGATGGTTCCCCCCTCTTCCCAATTTCCAGTCTCCTATGAGTTCTTCATATACCCTCCCCCTCCCCATCCCCCTCCCTACACCTCTGAGAATCCTATAGAGCCATCCCCCTAATGTTCAGACAGTCATCATTAGAGTGTTTATAATAGTGAAAACATCCTTACTGTCCAGTGAAAGGAGCTGGCTAATAAATGATGGCAATTCTAACTTAGTGGCCATTAAAAGTGATTTTCGGAGGGACACTGTTCTTCGTCTTTTTCTGCCCTGATGCTCCTGAGAGACATTCTGGTTGTTGCCAATAGCAGCTCTGTCCATGGTGATTTTTTTTTTCCTTTTTTTAAAGAGAGAGAAATGGAGAGAATGAGAGAGAGAAAGAAAGAGACAATTGAGAAAATCAATTCCATTCATTGTTTTCAACTGGCCTTTGTTTTTCTGACAGTTGTGTAAGTGTGTTACTTACACTTAGCTGTGTACGTGGCTCTGGGGTTTGAATCTGGGTCCTTGCACATGCCAGGCAAATGCTCCAACTGCTGAGCCACTCTTCTGGCCCCTCCATGGTGACTCTTGAATAGAGAGCAACAGCCCTGACATGGACATCAGAAAGAGCATGGAACATTTGCTTGGGATACTCCTGAATGACTCTGGGCTCTCCCTTTGCTCATTAAAAACAAACAAACAAACAAACAAAAAATCAATGTTTTAGAAGAACATTTAATGTCATAGGAAGAAATTTAAAATATGTTAAATAAAATCAAGGTATGTGGCACCACATGTACCTCTTTGGTGGGAGTTAACGGTTATTTCTGGGGTAGAATTATGGGTTATTTTATATTTTTTGGTGCTGGGGATTAAATCCAGGGCCTTACACATGCTAAGCCTGTACTCGATGTAGCACTGAGCTGTATCCCCAGCCACATGGGTAATTACTTTTTTTTTTATTTTGTCTTTTCTTTCTTTCTTTTTTGTATCAGGGTTTGAAACCATGGGTGCTTAACCCCTGAACCACATCCCCTGCGCTTTCTATTTTTTTATTTTGAGACAGGGTCTCACTAAAGTTGTTTAGGGCCTCACTAAGTTACTGAGGCTGGCTTTGAAATTGGTATCATCCTGTCTCAGCCTCTTAAGTCGCTGGAATTACAGGCATGCACCATCATGCCCAGAGATAATTTTTATTTACTTATTTATATCTGTGTTTTTTTAAACCACAAGCAATGCATGTTGTTTTTGTAACTACCAAGCAATGTTTTAAAACAAAACAAAGGAAAAATTTTAAATAACCAAGGAATCAAGAGCATTTTTGGAAATTAACTGAATCTTATGTATCATTGAAGCTTATGTCTCATTTTAGAGTTAAAGAAATTGAGACCCAGAGATGTGATCTTTTCAAGATCATAGTTGATGGAAGAAAAGACTAGAACCTGTGTTTTCTTTTCTTTTTTTAGAAAGACAGAGAGAGAGAGAGAGAGAGAGAATATCAATTTTTATTGAGTTTTTCACATGGCTTTCATTGCTCCAACATTTAGTTGTATACGTGGCTGCTAGGGTTTGAACCCGTGTACTTGCTCATGCCGGGCAAGTACATAACCACCGAGCCACCACTGTAGCCCCTGTGTTTTATTTTTTGATTACTATTCTGGTATTTATTTCTGAGTGGGGGAGTTTCACATACTCACCACCAGCAACACTTTTAGAACCATGTGGTTCTTACCTATCAACCAAAAATCCCATGTCCACCAAATTCAGAAGGAAAATGCCACCTCTTTGCATCTAACACAGTTAAATTATATCCCAATTTGCAACGATTTCAGCAAAGACATACTGTTTTGTAGTCGCCATCTTTCTTAGTAGACTGTGAAAGACCAATTTTATTTCACTAAAATAGAGCCTAATAGTTTTGCCCCTGAAGAATGCCTAGGATGTTTTTAGTATCCCTTAAGTAGCTTTTCTCTGGGAGGGTTTGGAGAGTGACTGTTTCCATATTTTCTTTCTCCTGAGTTTTTCAACTTATACAGGGACATGGAAAACATATAGATATCTTTAGAGCTCATCTTTCTCTGAAGGTTTATAATTTCTCACAAACTCAATATTTAACTTAAGTACTAATATTTTAGTTGCTTTTTGGAAGTAGAGATATGCCTTGATAACTGAATTCTTACTATTCATACTTGATGACCAAGTGGATTTGAGCACAATTTTTGAAATGGATCTATTTGAGAGAGCAGATTCCTTGCAATCCAAATCTTGCTCTTCACTGTCTCAAATGCAGGAACCCAAGAGATTCAGGTAATCAGTATCTTAACTCCAGAAGCTAAATAGACTTACTATTCCAAATGCAGGAACTCAGGAGATCCAGATAATCAATATCCTCACTCAAGGACCAAATAGAATTAGATGATGTTGAATATTTATATGGTACTAGAAGTATAAAATGTCTTCATATGAGCTATTCAGAATTCCACTTCCACCTCGACCTGTGGATTGATCAACTTTTTGCTTTTTATTAGTAATATTTCCACTGAAAAGTTGAGAATTATTAGATCAGATAGTGGACTGGCAAAGGCCGGAGATGGTTAAACATGAAGAGTAGGGAGGATCCTGGAAAAAGCACTGTAAACAGCAGAGAAAATGAGAAGAGAGAGGCAGGGAGAAAGTAGGGAAAGCTACTACTTGAAGTTACACAAGTTGGAAGTCTTGGGGAGCGGTCCAAAGGCCTGGGATGTGGAATGAGGGATGTGAAAACCTAAACTCAAGGTCATTTGCTACTGTAGACTAAGTAGGTGATTTTGAATAAATTCTGCATCATCTATGAGTCTCTGTAGCTTTGTGAAAATAGCACCTACCAGCTAGTAGATACTATGCAGAAATTCCTGTCATTTGGGAAGTATCCCAACACCAACAGTTATGGCGATTGTTACAGATGTCTGAGGATTTCATCTCTAAATATTTTTAATATAGCATAACACTTCAAGAATTATTTTGTTTACATTATTTTTTTCCTGTCATGTCTTAGCAGAGTTAAAAGGATTTTATGTTGAGATTTACAACTTTATGAGAGCTCTGTCAGGTATAACAGGAGAGTTTTTTCCTTCTACTTAGGGTAGTTTTGATCTTAGTGTGGCATTAGGAATCATTTCCGGCCTTCTTAGCCCAGTTTTACTGTGCTTACCCTAGGAAGGTCTGAACCCATGATCAAGGGCCAACAATTTCAAGTGTATTCTTGGCTTTGGCCCTAATCCTGAGTAGCCTTGGGAAAGCTTACTGCTATTCATTGGTTTTCTGATTGCTGAAGAAGTGGTTGTCATGCAGTTATTTCATGTGGAAAATTCCACAGCACAAAATTTTAAAGTGGCTTAATATTTAATCTACAAGAGGATTTTATTATGATTAATAGATATGAAATGTCAGATTTTAAAATAATGCTATAGTAGCATTTTGGGATATAGAGAAGTGAAAAGGGTTTTAATGATTAAAAAAACTTGTTTGTATTTAGATTGTAGGAATGACTTTTCAGACTTAATTGTGATTTTTTTTTTTTGGTAAGAAGATGCAGTGTAAGATTTCTATCATTCTGAACCTTTGGTACTTTAGAAAGTGCTTGAGGTACATGTTTGCTTTTCTTTCCAACTTCTTCTTTTTATTGGTACTTGGAATCTTAAAGGGTGTACTCTTTGATCTAGCACATGCTACTAAGAAAAGAACACTGTCTTATAAGTAGTTGATGGAAAAGCTCATTAATATTCTATAAATTCAGTATTATACTTTTTCCATTCTCTCTCTGTGTCTCTGTCTTTCTCTGGAACTCAGAAAAGAATCCAGCTAGTGGCAAATCAGAACTCTGGTAGTCTCTGGGGTGTAGGTGATCAGGTGGCCTGTCTGCCCATCCTCTGCTTTCATCTTGGCTCTCTTCATGACATTTAAACCAATTCTAATGCCAAATACTAGATATGTGAAACTTCTCCTTCATTAGCCTTTGCCTCTGGGGAAGACAGAATGCACTCACCCCTGCACCTGATGCAATTTGTGGTCTTGTGGACTGAGTCAGAGGTAACTTTAAATATAATTGAGCAGTGGCCTCTAGAACCCCCATATCCAGTCATCCTCCATGCCTGATCCGTAGGCATCCAACTCATGGAAGAGGTCCACTTCCTCCCAGGGAAGTGGACTCCCTTCTCAGAAAAGTATAACTTGCTGAAAGAGAAGGCAGGAAAAGTGAACCAGAGCCAGAGTTGTATACATCTTTGAGTTTTATTTGCTCTTTGAGGGAAAGCTAAGTTGAGAAGGAGAATAATCTAAACAGAACTTTATTTTTAGAAAATGAATTAAGCAATTGTGTAGAGGACGGTTGTGACGGATTAAATCAATAGGCAGGGAATGACCATGAAGGATCTGCACAGCACCTAGTGAGGAATGCTGCAGCACTGAGTACAGACAAAAGGAACTTGGTCACACACCAGATTCCTGGTTCTTAACTCTGACAGCCCATCATGACCATTGACCATCTCAACAAAAAATTATTATATATTGACAAGTTATAATTGCATATATTTATGGAGTACAAAGTGATGTTGTGATAGGGAGATACATTGTGGAATGATTAGACTCAGCTCATTAACACATCCATCACTTTTTGGGTGGTGAGAATGTTTGAAAATTACTCTGGCTAGCCATGGTGGCAGATGCCTATAAACCCAGTAGCTCAGGAGGCTAAGGCAGGAGGATTGCAAGTTCAAAGGCAGCCTCAACAACTGAGTGGGGCCTTCTCTCAAAATAAAAAATTTAAAAGGGATGGGTTGTGGCTTAGTGGTCAAGTGCTCCTGGGTTCAATCTCTGGTACCAAAATAATAATAATTGTAGCTCCCCGCCCTGGGTTCTGGAGCGGGGAGCGGCGGGAACGCCCTCGGGGGACCTTAGCCGTTG